>LTAE01001355.1:5659-57045 GCA_001647135.1 Pontederia paniculata | reverse complement strand
CTCTCTCTCTCTCTCTCTCTCTCTCTCTCTCTCTCTCTCTCTCTCTCTCCTCACAGTTTTGTTTCTTGCTCTGGTTGCTATACAACAAGTCTCTCTTTCCTCGCTCAGTGTCACGCGGTGAGGTGCTGCCTCTTCTTTGAGCAGCTGTGGACCGCCATTAATCTGCAGTGATGGCGACTGCAATCGAGTAGTGCTGCTGGTACTGCATGCAATGGATTGATTGGTGGCCTCCGCTTTACATCTCCATCTTGATTCATTTTACAAGGAGAAAAGATTGACATAATAATTTGGGTAGAGAGAGAGAGAGAGGAGAGAGAGAGAGAGGTGACGACGACATACATAATGTGGTTAATTTACAGAGTTAATTATTTCGTAAGTGGTATTTGTTTTGGGTATAATTCGTACAAATACAGTACTGCCAAGTATTTGGACCATATAAATTTTGTAGCGTCATTTTGATACCTAACTCTTCTTAAGAATTAACCATTAAATTCTTATAGTTTATTGGGTTTTAATATATCTAGTCATAAATTGTATTAATTATCAAACTTTTCGAAAAAAATTAGTTTGTTTATTTTGTTCGGGTCTCTAAATTTATACTCTAAAATTTCAAAACTAACATTACGTCAGGGTTAAGTTCAGCAAAAAAGAAGTTCCATGTTAAGAAAATATATAAAAAATACTAAAATCCAGACTGTGATGAGATTTTAAAATTTTAATTTAATCGGATCAGGTCAGAACAAATCTTAAAAAAAAATTGGGACGTCCTTATCCTAATACCCATATAAATTTTAATTTATTTGTTATAAATTTATTTAAGTCATATTATGTATATATATATATATATATATATATATATATTATGTCGCTGTTATATTAGTAAATATATAATGCATTTCTTAAATATTTTCTTAAACGCATATAATTATATATTTTATTCTTAAAAATATACCAAAAAATTGTCCCTCGGTTAGTTTTCAAAGTAGTTTAAAAAAGAACTAGGAGTTTGGATTGTCCCTCGGTTAATACAGAATGGAAAGCAAAATAACAATGTCGTTTAATAGATTAAAATAAAAAAATGGAACTAATTGTTAAATAAAGAAGTTTTAAAAATAATATAAATTTATGACATTTTTATTTTAAGATAAACAAATGCGCAAGTTATTAAACGACTAGATGACCATGACAAGAACGATGATCGTCTATTTAATTAATTAATTAACACCAATTTGACATATACTTCAGAGAACAATTGCACTTCATCATTTACTTTGTTTCATGTCATTTTAAATACAAAATTCCAAAAGCCTCCAAGTCTAAAAGTACTTTGATGCTCAGAATAATTGATTCCATGTCTCATGTTTCATCTTTTTTCTTTCTCAATAATAATAATAATAATAATAATAATAATAATAATAATAATAATAATAATAATGCCACTATTTTTAATTTTAACTATGCGAAAAAGCCCTTTTTGCTTGACACGATTTTGTTTTACTATTTTCAACATTAACATTCACAATTAATATTCCTATTGGATGAAATATAATAGGAATGTTGGAAAATTAAATTAAGTATAAATATGTTTACCTGACGTTAAGTTCGTTCAATTTGGACCCAACTGGACGTGCACGTCGAGCCCAAAGTTTGGAGATTGGCTCGCAACACAAGGACCCGTCCACGGCTCATCCCCACGTCACTTTTGTTTCTTACTTTAGCTACTACGATATTTTAAGCCACAAAGAATCTCCGAGCTTTATAGTGGCCAAAAGTAGTTATATCGTCTCCAAAAATAAACAATTATATTATTACAAAATATTAGTTACTTTGTTAGCGTATAAAAAATATATTTTACTTTATTGAATTCTATTTTAGCTATAAAATGCATCAGGAGAAATCAAAAGAGTTTATAGGTGTGAAGTCCTTCGTCAAAAACTTTTTAATCTATTATGTTTAGTGACAATTCGAAATTTTTAATTAGTGTCCTATTTCCTAAAAGTTACTGCATATATTTTTCTAATTTTTTAATCTTTTGTTTTGAGAATATATATTAAGGTTAGAAATCTATTTTGAATTATTATAGTTTTCTTTGTAATTCTGTTATTAATAATATTTTAGTCGTCGTCCAACATAATTTAATTAAGAGTCAATCTCGTAAATTTCGATATTTGTTCTCATGTGTTTGATATCCGCAACATTATGTAAATGTAAAAAAATACTATATCATATGGTACATTATTTTTTAAATTTCGTGTAGAATTTTTTTATCGACTAAAGGAAAATTCATCAAGTGAAAATACGAAATCATTTTTTAAAAAAACATATTTTCTCACAAGTAAACTTTTTTATGTTAAAACAAAAAGGGTCACTAGCAATTGGTTGGTTCAAACTGATTAATATTTTAATCTAGGTAAAATATTCGACAAGACAGAAACATTAGGTAAGTAGGCAAGATTAGGCAACTATTATTGGGTCATGCAAAATGGAGAGGTAATCATGCAGCCTTTTTTTTCTTCTTTTATGTGGGCATACATTTATGCAGGGACAAAGACCCTTTTATTTCCTATGCCCAAATAGTATTTGCTTTCCAAGAGCAATTTCTTATGAGTCATCATCCATAAAGAAGACACAATATCATGCATGCATCTCCTCTTTATTTGCCTACTAAATTAATTATTAACCCGGCTGTAGGAAGTTGTGCCTAATACGAGAAAAGAAAATACTATTATGTTATTCTACTCTGATGTCAATTCTGATATTTGTGAGCCTAATGATTCTTGGCTAATTTAATATGAATTTTAAAATGTTAATTTTTATTTCTCATAACAAATGTACTTTTCAAAATTACATCATCTAACTGCTTCCTTGTGTAATCTGATTATTGTTAATTGTTAGGCATACGAGTGCAAATGACTTCTGATCAGATGAACCTTCCTTTTCTTTTTTTTCTTCCTTTTTTTTTCCTTTTTTTTTTGTTGTTGTCGTTATAAAAACATCAACATCATATGGACGAAAGAAGAAAAGGAAATAAATGGAACATGAGTTGCAATTTGAAACAAGAAGTTGCTGATGCACAAATGATGCATCTCTAGTTAATTCATATATTTCTTTTATTTTGTTTAGAATTCTTTATTGAGGTTAACGGTGGTTAATAGCACTTTGCTATGTCTTCAATGCGGTGCATCATTTGTCTGATTCAACTAAAATATGAAAATAATTAAATTTAATTATTGATTTAAAAAATTAATGATTAAAATGATGCACTTTATATGTACCCCATTTTTCTCTTATTTATTACTCCATTCCAAACTTGATTGATAAATTAATTTTTATTTTAACATATCACAAGGGCGCAATACACTTTTCTTTTAGCCGATTTTTCATTTATGTACAAAAAATCTTATTTTTAAAAAAAAAACTTAAACTAAATATTATACGACATTATAATTGTGACAAAGCTAGGATTCTTTAATTTGGTAGTAAATGTTTCGGGGTCAGTAACTTTAATTTTGTGACCATGACTTCATGCAAGAGCAACCTTGACCAATTAAAACTGACTTTTGTTAACTTATTGGCCTCTAGTATCATAAATAAATTAGGAAGCTCGTCACCCGCATTAAGTTTTCATAGATGTCTCAAGGAAAACCCAAAGCAAAATCGCATTGTTAAATTCAGAAGTTAAAATAAAATTATATTCCGAAATCTGTTAATATAAATATAAAATAGTATTTTATCGAAAGTTTACTTTCCAATTTTTTTAAATACAAAACTGTTAATTCGGGTTCTGATAAAAGATAGATATCTTTCTTGAAGCACAGACAAAAAAATATAATCGTTCTTCAACAATAATAAAAGAGATTTGTATTAATAATGAGTAAAATTAATTGGTGTATTGCTGACATAAAAGAAAAAAATTAAAAAGAATTAGTAAATGAAAGATTGGAAAAAAAGGAAACTTAGTTGTTGTTAAATCAATTTATTGATACATTACAAATAAGAGAGTTAACAAAATAATTGTAAAATAAAATAAAAAAATATTTATTATTACTAGTTTTAGTTATTAGTATTAATAATTAATTTCTGTCCTTATAATGTTTTGGGATGCCTGCAATTAGACAAATTAGTGAGAAAGCATTTTAATGTTCATCTTCCTAAGTTTTTTAGTAAAAGATCACCAGCTTAATATAAGAAAATTAAATAAAATATAAAATCCTACCATAAAAATCGAATTTGGTATCTCTTAATTTAAGAATTGCACCACACCACAAACTTTTTCTCGTCTCCCTCAACCTTAACTAAAACAAACTCCTCTGCCAAATTCTTCATAAACTTGATAAGGAAGAAAATATGGCCAAAGCAAAATCCTTCAATCCTTATTCTCTTTTATGACATAATTGAGAATTCACATTCCTTCTGAATTCTGATAGAGCTCGTGAAAGAATATGCATAGATTGTTTGGGCCAATGGAGCCTCAAAAATGTCCTTGGAGCTACTTTTTTTTTCTAATCTTTATTACCCCTTCAGCCATGTCCATCTCAATGCCACAGTGGCAAGACATTGCTTCCAACTTGATGAAATAAGATTCAGATGGAGGCATCTTGCACAGATTCCACTCCATTTCATCATTCCAAGAGTCCACATCTCCATTTTTGCACCAAACCCCAATATCTCATTCCATTAAAGAAATGGAATTATGGCCCTCTCTTCCCCTCCTCCCCCCCTCCCTCAATGTCTTACTAAACTGATTGATCTTTTTCTTTCCTTTCTTTTTTTTTCCTATGAACTTGATATTCATAAGTTTAACAAGTTAATTTAATTTTGGAATATTAAGAGTAAAAATCCTTTCACAATTTGAATTTTTTATATTTAATTATAATTATGAAATTCGATTTTGTAACATTTGATTCATGATATTATTATGAAGGGAGATAACAAAGATATAAAAAGATCTCTTAGTCACAAATTCTTTTCAATGGTGGTGATATGTGCAGGAGTGCCAATGGAGAAAAGAAAAGAAAGAAAAAGTAGACCACCCTCCACACTTACAGTTTGAGCAGGACAAATTGCTGCTGTTCCTTTCATGGCATGGTTATATACTTTAACTTACACCACATAGAACAACTTGCTTTAACCCCCACTGTATCTTCTACCTTTTTGTCATCCACCTGTTTGTTTCAGTAAAGAGGAGAGTGACCCTGCAAAGTTAGGCATCACTGGAGGTGAAAATTTTGGATAGAAATCTAAAGCTCAAGCATCTTCACTTCAATGGCCGAACTGATCATGTCGTGCCTACGAGACAATGTGGCTTGTGATCAGAGAAGAGGTTGATGACACAGATGTCTGATTGGCATCATCTGATGGGCAGGAGGGGCCAGCTGATGGCAACTGGTTCATGAGGCAAAACTTGACAGGCATCTGCTTAATTATTGGTGTTTTGGAATGCAAACCTGTGGTTTTCAGCTCTTAGTCCTTGTTGCTTATGCAACACAGACATCACAAATTTTTAAAAGTGTCAGCATCAGATGACATATGATGAAAATATTTCAGGAAGGTTGCAATGCAGAAACCTGTATGGCTGAACAGTGCCTGGCAGTTTTTTCTGACATATATGTTAAAGTTGCGTTTGTAAGGTGTCCAATTTTTGGTGGGGTTTGCATGCAGAAATCAGTTGGAAATATGCTGCAGAATTTATCTTGGCACACAGACATGCCCATGCCTTGGTCGAATTAGGTGGTGTTGCTGATTAATAAATATGGCCCCCTAGTTCAACTTATGACTAAGCAGACAGTGACACAACCATAAGATAAACTCAGTAGTGATTAAATTTTATGCAGGGTAAGATTTCTTTGTCGACCTCCACTCAGCTGCACATTTTTTTTAAAAAATTTGGATGCAGTTGTGGCCATTCTCATCATCCCTGTGAATTTAAATCATTTTAAGGAAACAGAATCCACTAAGATGATGATACCACTCAATTCATGAAGCTGACAGGGTATCTTCATAAAAGAAAAGGAGGGTGACATATTTATCCATTCATACACTGCTTCCATCAACCTTGCCAAATATATTTAATATAGATCTGGGCTCCCTACTCTATTCTCTGTCAGCAAATCTTGTCCAAAATTAGTCTCATAATTATGTTAAGACCTAGTCCATTGTAGATTCCTATGTGAAGGAGGGGAAATGCATGAATCAAGTTGCAAGACTGTGACTAGTTGATTGGGGTTTCTGCAGCTGTTCATATGTCAGCAGATTTGGAATTATGACCCATGAATTATTATTCAGAACACTGCTCTGATACCCAGAGAATGTAGATAAAAGGACAAGCAAGTCAATGCAGCAAACTTCATACATAATTAAAGGAGGGATGTTTGCAGCGGCGTTGTGTTTATTTTGTTGATCTATGCTGTCTCTGACTAATTGTTTTGGCTTGAATAATAGCCGCAAATAGTTTTTGCCGTCAAAAATTTTGTTCCAGAGGTATAGTGCATGATATCTGTTTATCTTGATTTACCATACTACTGATGACAAACTTGTTGCCTTTTGCACTGTACTTCCTCCTGTTAGCTTATGAAGTATAGCAATGTTCATGGGAAGGAACCAAGAAATGATAATGGTGCATTGCATCTACTGTGATCAATACATAAAAAATGACATGGTTCGAGATGGACATTGGATAAGAAATGATTTCTTTGCATCTTATTGGTGTGACTATTCAATGGACTCCATGCTTAGCAAAGTCCGGCTGCTGTACTATTTACATTACGCTGTTATGAAATAGTGGTAAGAGTATAATTAAGTACTTAGAATTAGGTAGAAGCATCCAAGTGATGGTACTTTCAGTTAAAAATGCCTGTATCTTTTTCTTTTTCATTTCTGATAACAGACATGTTAGTGCATTATTGATCACTGTTCATCAGTCGAAATGAGATCACTGGGTGCCTTGTTATCAGTCCTGTGAAAGACTAGTAGTTGCTGCAAGTGTTTCAAGTGGTTGAAAATTCCAAATCAGACGTCAATAATGCACAAATGTAATGATGTCTCATCTTCCCAGATGCATTTTCAACAAAAATCACTTTTACTCTTTCTATATATAGTTCCTCAGGTCCATACTTAGTTCAGAGAAGAAGATGTGAAGCTCTACTTTAGTGTTACCAGAGTTTTTCACCACCACCGAAAAGCTACATTGTCCTAGAAGATGCTCGGTCGACAATCTAGTTGACGAAAACTGATGCATTTGTTAAAATTGAAACAACATGCAAGCTTATGTAGACTAAATATTTTATCAAGTGAAATCAAATCTGACAACTTTCTTGCATATCTACCTTGGACTTGGCAACATATGAAGGTGAGATACTGTGTTAGCAAGCAGTATTTGCGGTGAAAAATGCAGGCATCCACAGTATAATCCCTTTGATTCTATCATCACATCTAACACGTATGACTTCATGATTCATTCAGTTATAATAGCAGAAATCACTGCAGCAGCAGGATCAGGCATGGAGACACTTAAATCTGCTGGTCCGGATGTCCCTAATGATATGTAATGAAGTTGAAACATTGCTCTGCCAATTCCAGGCAAAGTTTCATATGGGCCTTCCAAGGCAGACAAGGTGAGGTGACTTATTTTGGCCCTTGGTTTAGTTTATGGATACATGAAAGGGAAAGATTTGAGTTCTCAGATTGAGGTTGTGACTTGCATTTTTCTGCAATGATTTGATTATCAGATATTATGTGGCTATACATATAGATATCCGAAACATATATAACTAATTTTCGGTATCAGATGCTTAGCATTCTGCTATATATTTTTATGAACTACTAATTAAGAAACTAGTTAATCATCATGATTCTAGCTCCAATAGATACATCATCTAAGATATCTAAGCAGCACCTATCATGAAAATATAATTAGCCAATTAACCACTACATTTGTTATGTACAAGGAATCAACACATGATGTAACCTGAAAGCATATGGCAGCTCCATTATAATAACACTCAGGGAGCTGAAACCAGGACCATATGACAGATCTGAAATTTGTTCAGTTGTATTTGGGGTACCACACTCAAAATTCAAACCTGATCACTCGTCTGCTCAAGAATACAACCAAAAATTAGAGAGCTGAAATCTTGTCGGTAGTAGCTGCTGAATGAAAATATTTAACTTTCTCTTTGTTTTAGAAAGAACCGTTCTTGTCTGATATGTAGGAGTCCTTAAAATACTACCTGATCAACATTAATTATTCAACTAGAGCCAATGATTTCAACACCAATTGCATCTTTCATGCCAGCTAACCGTTTATTGAATCTGTGCCTTCGTCACATACATCTCAAACCCGCAGACAAGAAACATATTAATATCGACATTATGTTTCATACATTTTTCCAAAACTTTACCATTATATTCTTGAAAAAAAAAAAGAGTTAAACATGTAGTCATCAGAGATATAACTTCCAAATACTGTGACTTCTGCATCTGGTGGTGGCCTGACAACCCATTCATGTATCCCTGATACATATTCCATATCGCAGGCCTGTCCCTGCTTTATGCACATGCATGCCTACGTGCATCTCTCTCTCTCTCTCTCTCTCTCTCTCTCTCTCTCTCTCTCTCTCTCTCTCTCTCTCTAACACAGGAAGATGTTGTTAGGCATAACAATGCGAGATGGCCAGGATCCTGTGGCAGATCATACTGAGTGAACGCCCAAATGATTGGAAGTAAGAAACGAGAGGTAAGAGGGATGCCTGGAGGAGTACGTCCGGGAGCATGCAGTGGCATGTGAAGGGTGCATGTGGCTATTGGCATCTCATGGACGTAAGTGCTTCTGGTTAAACAACGAGTTCAACCAAATTATCACTCTGTCATGCCGATTGTGAAGTCCAAACAATGCTATTAACGCCCATGTGAGCAATCATTGAGCAACGGACTTGTGGATATATCGGAGCCATCACTGTGACGTGACCTTAGCTCGGCATGTTCAGAGAAATGGGGGACAAGGAACCGATCCAGTCATAAGCTAATTTGGCTTTGCTTTCAGATAATTTACTTACTACTTAAGCCAAGTAGCCAAGTTGATGGTGATGCATTCACAGGTTAATTTTGAGTTCACGAGTGCCGGAATAATTAGTGTCATAGTAGCTCATGCATGAGGGGGGCATGAAACCACAGATTCACTTCCCTGGCATATGCCAGTGTAATGCCATGAACTCGCCTATGAATGGTGAATCGAGTTGTACAGACATGTCTACCATTTACCTTGATCCCATTTACACCAGTGCTGTCCATGCAGGGGCTCATAATATGGGTGATACAAGACAGCAGGAAACAGGAGACATCATGATGGAAGGAAGATCTAAAATTATCTGTAGGACAATTATGGGTCCATGTTGATAAAGATCACATGCAACTGTTTCTGAAAAAAAAAAGATAAAAGTTCGAGCACTAAAACCACTAAAGTTCGAGGTAACATGATTCGACAGCAGTAGTGCTTTCTGTAGACTCAGAATAAGCAGCAGCAAGATATGTTTGCCTTTCTTTTGGTGATATCAAATAGGACCATTTAACCAGTTGCATGGTGATGTCCAGAATCAGGTCAACTGCCTCGAGTGCCAATAGGAGCCAACATGATATATGGATTGATCAGTGGACAGTGATACAATTAGGCCAACTGATTTTTTTTTCCCGTTAACCTTTTTTGATTCAAATTAGCAAGCTTTCTTCTGATTCAATCATTGCTTTCTGACGGCTAATTGAACTTTTTCTTATTAAAGAGCTGTAAAGCTTCAAACATCATGCTTCACACTTATCACACAAGTACTAAACTTGCAGGCTTGCAGCACTGGTTTATCAGACATACATGCGAGGATTGCAAACAAAAAAGGATTATGGTAGGTCTTTCATCCTGAGGACATCGCTGGAGAATAAAGTTGGTTGTCTAAGTGGTGAGATTAGTTCCTTTGCCTCTTCAGTCTGCATCAATAACCATTATATCTTTTTATTCTCGTCTTAAACAAAAGCCTCAGACAAACTCTGACTGTTACTGCTATGTTGTTGCATGGTCAATACAGAAAATATAAAAGAAAGAAAAAAACTTTTAGTTCATTACGAAGTTAACAAAAAAGCAAAAAATCCTAGACATCACCATGTAAAAGCCCCAGAAATATAGCAAATGTTGTCAGTGCAAAGTGAGTGCAGTACAACTTAAAAGGTGGGTTAATTCATCCATGTAAAGATGAACAGTTCAAATTCTTATAATTATCACATGAATCAAGTAAAGAAAATAATAAAAATGGAGAGAAGATTGATGAAAAAAAAAACCTACTGGTCAACTAGGAACAGTTAACTTATCAATTCACCTTAGATCTCACTTATTCAGATAAATACAGATACCACTATGGATGTCCACCACATATCAGAGTACCCAGTCCGCTACGCGCATGCTCAGATGTGGGTCTTGTCCTGTGTGTTCATGCCCAAGTTATTCAATGGAATTCACCTGATCATACACCACAAAGGCAAACAGCAATGCTGATGCTTCACTGTCAGGTATAGGTACGACCTTCAACTCAGATTCTGATTTGAGTCACTCAAAAACAAAGCTAAGAAACTTAAATCAAATACAACCTTGTGACTACATGTAGATCAAGCAAGCAAAGCTGAAGACCAGTTCTAACACTGAGGGAGCAATTAACTACAGAAAAGCTAAGAATAAAGCTGCCTGTCGTTTCAGAATATGATACAAATTAATTCTGGACCTTCTTGTAAGGTAACAGTTGACAACAAGACATGTAACTTTAGGTAATATATGGAGAATCTAATACCCTGAAACAACAATAGTATCGTTTAAATTTTAAATGCAAGGCAAAAGGACAACTACCAAAACCTTCCAACTAACATTTGTCTCATAAGCTACCTTGCAACATGGCTGCAAATTGTGGCTTAAGTTTTCTTTAATTTCTACCCTCCTGTGGCTCCAACCATATACGCCTCCTACATAAAGCCCTCAAAATCCCGTCGTTATATATCTCATTCCACAAACACTGCTACTGCTCCCACTCCAAGACCTCTCATATAAGTCCAACACTGCAACGAGCTGCCAATACTACTGCATCTGCTAATTGCACTACAGCGCCATCCTTTGCATGATAGAAAAGCTTCCCACAAGTAGAAACGACCATGGAGGTGGAATCAGTGAAGTGTGAGTGCTGTGGGCTGGGAGAGGACTGCACCAGTGACTACATCAGTGCCGTAAAAGCGAACTTTGATGGAAAATGGTTGTGTGGTCTTTGCTCAGAGGCAGTGAGGGATGAGTTGAGCAGCGGGAGGAGGAAGAGTAGCAATGGAGTGGAGGAGGCCATAAAAGCTCATATGTCCTTCTGCAGGAAGTTTAAATCCAACCCAGCAGTGGAGGTTGCTGATGGCATGAAGCAGATGCTCAGGAGGAGATCTAGGGACTTGTCTAAGTCAAGCAAGTAGGAGAAGACTCGTCAGTTTCCTACTTAAAAAAGTTTGGTTGTCAGATGGAATAACTTAATTAGCTTCTAGCAGCTGCTCACTAGTTTTTTTCTTCCATTTCTTGTTTCGGTTATGTTATGTCTTCTGCTTCCAACTGCTGTGTGCAGATGATATCTGAGCTCAATGTGATTGCTTGATGTTTGGAATGTATCCAAAAAAAAATTTTTTGCTGTCCGTATAATTTGATAATGTTGAATTCTCGGGATACTGCAGTATCCTGATCCTATTGCTAACCAAACAAGCATCTCTACTCCAATGTAGTCACACACTGCATGCATGGACCAGTGGATCTGAACTTGTGACCTTCACAAATCATGTATGCAGAACAACAAGTTTTGAGTTGTGTGCAGCAACGTTACAAGATGATCTTGATAGCTTTTTGCATCATTCATTGCAAGGAAGCCGTTAATAGTTGCTAACTACACGCTAACCATTTCTTTTCTTTTCTTTTCTTACTGATGGGAGCTACCTGTTTAAATATACATCATATTACATATGCTTTTCAATTTTCATAGCTAACTTTTCCTGCACTGATTTGTCTAAGCAGATGATGATAGCGATCATACTCATTTTTTTATCTTTCACAAAGAAAAAAAGAAACAGAAGAGAAACTTCAGTGTAATTTGTGTTATAGATCTACAAGTTCAAGTCAATATTCTTCAAACTGAACTTGGTAAGGCCACAGTCAGTTTTGTCTCTGCAACAGTGTCATGTACTTGAAGCACTCGGAGGTTCATTGAAACAGGCAACTCCATAAACTTATTACAGGACTATAATCTGTCCCCATTTGGATTGGCAAGTATCAAATTGTCCTTGCAGATTGAGTTGTGCAGGAGCAAGATAAACAAAGCACTTGCTGTCTCATTTTTGTTGCTTCGCTGGCAGTACTCTTTTGTATCCTGAAGTCAGGAAGCATGATCACAATTTGAACTTTCTGTTGGCCAATAAAAGAGGGTTTCCTAGCTCCACTAAGAGGCTCACAGCATCCACTGCTTCAACTGCAATTATGTGTTGATGATATCTGACTTTGTCTCCTCCAATTAAGACAAACTATTGCTGCAAGTTACAACAACTAAGATGCTCATTCTTGAATCGACTCAAGCCTGATCCATAGCCAGTTGGGTCACTCTGCAGAAATATTTGCTGATTTGGTTTCCAGAATTCCAGTCATGAAATACATGAATAGCAGAAACCTTAAACCACTTGAAATAGAGGCATGAAGCTTGAAAGTACATCATGATGCTTACATTTGCAATATAAAGCATGCAGCGCAGGGATTTATCTTGTCAAAGGATCAAAGTATAATGCAGTTTGTGAATCAACTCAATTAAAGGAACAAGGAGAACAAACAGAATGCATGTATAATTTATCGAAGCCTCAGATGCAAGGAGAAAGTTTGAACATCTCACTTTTTTCCTCTTTAAACGTTAAATCTTCATTAGTCAGAGGTACGATACATTTTATTGATTTTTCCATAAATAACAAGCAAAAGAGAGAAAAATACGTAGCCAACAAAGATATGAATCCTTCGATGCAGCCCAACTTTATTTGGAATGGGCCTAAAATTCTAAACATCATCTCATGATTCATATATTTATACAAATGGAGAGAGTTAGCAGACGATGGTCATCTGAATGGGTTTGCAAAATGATTCAAGAAAATTAGTGAAGGAAAAAGATAACTGAGTTGTGTTGTGTTGGGCTGGCTCTCATAGAATTGCCACGAAGCTTTTGCCTTTCATTAAAAAAAACAGGATTCAAAAATCGAAAAATCTTTATTATATATTTATTATCTGAGCTGTTAAATAATAGTATGCTTAATATTGTAAGCCCATGGGCCTTCTTTATTTTTTTTATAAATTTATCTTTATCTTTTGTAGTAAGTCCATGGACCTTCTTTCATACCAAAAAAATATTACTCAATGCCACTTTAAACAGTGATAAAAAAATATCAAAATGATATTAACAAAATTATATTTTAAACTTTTCAGAAAAAAAAATGTGTAAGACATTAAAAATGATTCAAATGACTTTCGTGTTTATTTATTCTTGAACTATTTTTTTTGTTAGTACGTGAATTCACTTATCACATGTATATGTACTATACTAAAAATGTGCTATAGACTTTTTATACCCGTAAAATCATATGGATTATGAGGAGATACTAAAGGTTAATCTTGAGGCAAGGTTGTTGTCTATGTTTAGCTCAATGTATGCTTGTTGTGACGTAGACTTAACAATGAAACACATTGATCCTGCCTTGTTCTTCAATTCTTATAAGTTTTAGTCATTCCTCCACGGCCGCCCCCGCCCATCATCTATTTTTAGATAGATGCCTTAGACTTTGCCTGTGTGACTGTGTCCCCTAATAGCTCATAAAGATTACTAACATGCAGACTAAATATCACGTTCTTCGACTAATACAATTTATTTAAAAAAAAACTCTTTAATACACTAAAAATTTGATCTTAAATCTCCTCATTTTTCTGAAATGACAAACTTTGTATATAACTTTATACGCATTCTAGGTGAGAAATATATGTGTTTGGTGTTTTATGTTGTTGGTGGAGAATGATTGTAAAGACTCATGTCTCACAAGCGGCAAATAATATTGTGGATCATTAGTCTCTATTATTTAACTAAGAGAGCTCGGATCCTTTGCATAAAATAAGTTCCAAACAAAAATAAATAGTTAACTCTTTAAAAATAAGATAAAATAGAGAACTATTTTTTATTTAATTGGAGACATGCGAAAGTGTGTGTGAATACTAAGAAAACCATGTTCTTCAAAAAAATCGCCTCGAAGTTTTAATTAATTTTTTTTCAACTGACTAAAGCTTTTGTATTATTAAATGACTTTTAAGACGTCGGTTTTACACAACACGTCATGTATAATTAGAAAAAAATGAGTTATCTAAATGAGAAAATTATTCTTATATTTGTAAATGAACCTCATTACACGTCATATTAAAGTATTGTGCTATATATTCGTCCAATTCAGAAGTTTAAAACTGATTTTCAGTAATTTCTAGTTCGTGCAAAGTTTATATTGAATCACACGAATGATACCCTTGTTAAACTTTAATCTCTTGCATAAATTTGTTTCCTTTAGTCATACATGTTGCATATGATATAAATATATTATATATCGTAAAACAAATTATTAGAAATTAAATGACAACATAAAAGTTATCATTTGAAACCTGAATAGATGACAAAACAACGACAAGATCGACTCATTTAGCACCCAAATTGGACCCTCATAATTTTTTTACCACAAACAAATAAATTAAGAAAATAGAAGTTGCCATGTAATTTGTTTCTCAATTCCTTAGCTTGCTTACCATCATCTAATCATCATCCACCATCAAACAAAAAGTGAATGACCATTAAATAATTATACCACTGCAGAGACAAACGAGCCAAAATCATTAAATAATTATGTCACTGCAGAGACAAACGAGCCAAAATTATGATGAAATAATAATAATAATAATAATAATAATAATAATAATAATAATAATAATAATAATAATAATAATAATAATAACGCTCACGTCGCAAGCAACATCTGAAGACGGACGTTCAATCACATCTGAACGGTCAGGATTCTCCCGAACACTCCGTTGGATCTTTGGCGGGTCCCACAACTGGTCGGTTGGATCTACGTGCGCATGGGCATTTGCTGATTATTCTCCGCATATAATGTTTTATGAGGCCGTCCGCATTTTGCCGACTCGACTTCTTCCCCCGTCCTCTATAATAACGTCCCCATAGAATTTAGAAGCGGGATAAGAACATATCGGTTCCCGTCCAATGTTTCTTCACTCTGGTTAATGGATCGTAAAAAAAGAGGGGCCTCCTTTTGGTTCCATCTTCTCCCGTCGCCCGCTGCTTCGTCGCCGATTCTGATTAGATTTCGTGTATGTTGGATTTGGGTGTCTTCGCTGAGCACTTTGATCTATTTTATGAAGTAATTTTTGTATATCTTATCCTTTTTTCTGGTTCTGTTTTGATTTGGAGTCGTTCCTATCTGACTATGTTTGTTTTGTTTGGAGTACGAATTTGAGTTGAATTTTGTGTTTTTTTTCAGTTAGTTTTGGTGCAGGATTTCGACTTCGATCGAGCTTCTCACTGGAATCTGATTTGGTGGTTGTTTCCAATCTCCGCTTGGAGTGAGATTTTCGGCTTTGTTTTTTTATTTCGCTGTTATTTTGTTCGATTTGGGATTCTTAATTGGATTTTTAGTAGCATTTGGATCCCAATCAATTTTTTTTCTTTCGGCATAATTTGGTTTCGGATCGCTGTTCGTGCTGCTTTGTTTTGTTTCCAAAATTTAAGTTTTTTGGTTAGAGTTCAAGGATCAGGATTAGGGTTTTGAGGCGGAAAGGAAGCATGAGTGTTCATCCGGCACCCAAGAAGCGGAACATCACCTTCCGCTACGATGTCGGTCCGGCTCTCGCCGCCGCCAGCGTGCTCGGCCGGCAGAAGAAGCTCCGGCGGCTGCCACACATCTTCAGCAAGGTTCTCGAGCTCCCATTCGGCGCCGACGCTGACGTCGCCGTCAAAGAGGACGCCGGCGGGTTCCGGTTTGTCACTGCCACGAACGACCTATGGGATGGAGTCCGGGCCCACGCCATCGAGATACACCCCGGGGTGATGAAGGTGGTGATCCGCGACAGCGGTGGCGGCGAGGAGGGTGACCTTGGCCTCGAAGAGGAGCTCGAGCTCGATCGCTGGCGGTTCCGGCTCCCTCCGTGCGCTCTCCCGGCGCTGGCAACTGCTTCATACGCTGATGGATGGCTCGTCGTGACTGTTCCAAAGGGTGCGGAGACTGAGGAAGCCGTGGGAAGCGGGGATGAGGAGTTCTTCATGGGAGATGGTGGTAATGGTGGTTTCAGAGGTCATCTCGTAATTGTACAGTAAGTAATCTACGTTCTTGTACTTGCTGCCATCTTTAGAATCGCTACGGTAGATGAAGAACGTTACGCTATTATCCATACTGTTGAATTCGAACGATCCTTCATGTAACATGTAATCGTGTGAGTGAGGTCGCTGTTGACCTCCTTTTCCAATGAAATTTATCTGAAAAAAAAAAAAAGTTGTTCATCTCATCAGATGAAGTCTTTATTGAACTGTGAGGAACATTCCACATTATTGTTGTTTGAGTTGATGAAAATTAATACTCAATTCTCATGTTCCACAGGTTTGGAATCTATAGAGTTGGTTTATTTGACATCCTTGTGTCTATGTTGTATCCTTTGCTGTCAGGGTATGGAGAATTATTATGAGATATCTTGTGTGCTTACTGTTTGGTGAAGTATGCAAGCAGTTGCTTTTGATCTATTGTAACAGAGTGCTCTAAGTTTGCAATCCAAAGATGATTGGATTAGTTTTTCTTTCCCCAAATTATGTAAGATTTTATCATGTGTTCCTTTTATTGGTGTGATATTGTGCTTTTGCGCCTATTCAATCATAGTAAGCTAATTTTATCCGTAAATATATGGTCTCAGAGGCTAGATTTTATTATCAATCATGTGGTGTTTGAGGTTGAATTTTAAATTTTTTTTATTACAGAATTTTGATGTTGTGTCACGCAATGCAAGTTATTCTTTTACATTTTGCCCTTGTCCTCTTTTGATTTCATAGTTACTTTGCACCTCATCATCTTGTACTTGTTAGTGCATGGCCTGTTATTACAATGCATCAGCTTATGGAAGTTGGTAGCTAATTGCACATATTGTTGTCCTTTTTGGAGTTTATGAATGGTATTTATTGCGTCTTTTTTTCTCATCATGTTGTTTTCTCGTCTGGAAACATCTTTTCATTGGTGCTCTAGTAGCAAATTCTTTATTATCGTTTGCAACTTTCTTGACATTTTTCATCCAATATCTTGTATCTAGCATTATCATCTTGCAATTTGTAACTATTTTTTTGGTGTTCACTGACATTGTGACTACTGAAATTACTAATGTCCAGAGTAAGCTCTGCAAAATGCTAATTGTAAGGAGTGCACTTCAGGTATGTTAGTTCGAGATACATGAGAGTACTTGATAATGGAGGCAAGTTAGTAACTATGTTACCTCCATTTTTTTTCTTTTTGCTTCCACTTTTCAAAATTGTAACTATTAAGATAAAAATAGAAATGTTGTTTAAGGATGAGCACAAAGTTCAAGTCAGATAAGTAATCTCTGAGCTCAATGCACTGGACTGACTAGGTTCTTAATCTCTTTTATGATGCTTTCCTTCCTTTTCCTGACTGACTTCTTTGCACCTATATGATTGATTATCCATGGAAAACGTGCTGCAGTAATCTCATTATTTTCACAATTATAGACATGTTAATAGAAACATGCATGTGTTATCACTTTTTCCTTATCCTATATATATTTTACCTTTAGTTGGCATAAACTTTACATGTTTAAGTGTCAATCACTTTCTTGGTGCTAAGAGCAACATAGGAACTGACTTTTGAGGACTGGATCAAGTTCACCCCTTCATGTCATCTCATGTTCCTGTATTTTATGCGTCATAGTAGCAGAGCTAAGTGCCATGAACTGTCGATTGTTCCTCACATCAGATTGGAAATACCACCTTGTCGTATTTGATAGCCCCATTGTATTTATTTTTAGTACTGGATTTTCTTAGAAAAAAATGTGGTAAAAAGTACCTGAATTTTGTTTTGGTTTTGCTTCCTCCCAAATTTTATGAATCTTACTCTTTATCTAGGAGTGAAAATAATACGGATCGGGTGAATTTTAATGTATAAAAGAATTATTCTATTTTCTTTAATGGTTTCCTTTCAATTAAATTTTTTTATCGATTTTTCTGTCATTTTTTGGGGATTATATAATTTTATAACTTTTATACTATGATAGTATTAAGAGGTATTTTGTTATATAAATTAATATTAACCCCATACTATATGTCTTGACATCATTATTTATGCCTATATAACTTTTTAATATTTATTCACAAAACTTTTATGCTAATTGAGTAATTTTATATATGTTAAAAGTGTTCAAAATATGATAATAATAATAATAATAATAATAATAATAATAATAATAATAATAATAATAATAATAATAATAATAATAATAATAATAATAAAGATTAATTAGTGTCAGATCAGAAATACTGATCTCATCGTGAAATCAATATATCTTGACCGTTATAATTCATATTTGTTAGATGAGTATTCCATATGTTTTGAATCAAATATTCATGTTAATCATTAAAGACATTATGACGGTCAAGATACATTGATTTCAGCATGAGATCACAGTATTGATCTCACACTAATTGCTCTCGTAATAATATATTTATATCTATATAATTTGATTACGAGGATTCCGATTGAACTTCTTGAACGAGTTTTTGGAAATTTTAAAAACCTCCTAAATTTTTTAGAATTTAAAAAAATATGTCATATAAATTTAGATTTATAAGTTTTTTATTTTTTTTTTCTTACATACCTACTCTTATCATCACCGAGTCGAATTTCCTGCCATTCTAACAAAATGGTTCTTCAGATACATGTCCAAACAATAATATGAAAATCATACGCTTTATCGTCAACTGGTTTGGATAAAAAAAACATATGTGGATTTATATTTGACCGCAATGGAATATTTCACATGTGACACTCCCTATTTCATATGCTGCATAAATGCAAGAATTATTAATTTGTAACTAGAAAATAATTGATGTATATATTAGCTTGATACTTTTAGGAATTTATTGGTTTATACGATAATGGTTGATTAAGCACTCTGTATCAATAAATAAAAAATGAAATGCAATTTCTTACTCACCCGGTTATATTGTAACAAACATATATGTCCAAATCAGCTGACATCTAAAACATTCTACTGTATGTATTAAATATGGTTTTGGATAATGTCACTATATAATACGCTATTCGACTCATCTTCGAAATATTACAACGATTGTTAGATTAAGATAGTATCATACTTCAATGTAATATGCGTGCACATTTCATCATCTTTCCTAAATAAAAGCCATATGAAAATATCAAAGTATAATTTACATATTTAACACTAATAGAAGGTAAATGTAGGTACAAAATATCAATTTTTTATGTTCCAAATGAAAAAAAAAGAACGTTTGCCCTGCATTAAAAAATGGTGTTAAAAACCTAAGCAATTAGGGGAACCATACCCATAGTTCATTTTTCACTAAATATTTAAGTCGTATGGTTGTATCCCGCATTTTCCCTTTCATAGAACACTAACATAAAAAAAATGAAAATATGCCAAGTTTTAGCCTATTTAATTATTAGGTCTGAATCTTAGGTTGATGGATTTGGAGAGCTAACGATTTTGAATCCAAAATTTGAAGTTATTAATTGAATTTTACTTTTTTCAGTCATATTCAAACATGGAATTAATTAAGTGTTAATAAATCTTTATGATTAAAACAATTATATGTGAAAGAAAAATGGTGAATATAAAACTTAATTAAAATCTAGGGCAGACACATATAGATTTTCGTGCCTAAAAGTGTAGTACCGAAAAAGAATAAATATTTCATAATATTCATTTGGTCACTTTCAAACATCTGGTGAGATGTTTGTTTGGTGTGTCTCTAGGGCTCGAATTTGGACGTGCAATTTTACCTTGTCCACCCCATAAAATCTTTGTATTATTTTATTAGAATTATATTAATTTCTGATTATATTTTTGTTTATCTTATCTATTTATATTTTATTTTTAATAATGTTTTATATCAATAAGTTTTGCATAATATCTTTGACCTACTTTTCATATAATAAATTTATCATCTATCTTTTATTCAAATATTAGATTTTATTATGTTGTATATTTTCATTTAAATTGTTTTAATTCGTTTACTTCAACATTATTTTATTCAATATATCTTTGTTAACTTAAATTTTAAATCATGCATGCTCGTTAAATTTTCTAACTTTAATATATAAATATATACAAAATTAATTGTGCAAATATTTGTATATGATACATGTCCACAATTTGTTTTCCATTTCTTTGTGTATTTTACCTTGTGTATCTACATTTTCACCCATAAATCCATTTGTATTTTTTTTTCTTATTGCAATTATATATATATATATATATATTTGTATGATTATATCTTCTTTTATATTGCTTAGTTACATTTTATTTTTTAATACATGTCCATATCATTAATTTCTGCATAATATCTTTGGCCTAGTTTTCATATAGTCAATTTATCATCTATCTTTTAGTCAAATATTAAATTGTATTATGTTGTAAATTTTAGTTTTAATTGTTTAATTAATTAGTTCAACATTAATTTATTCAACATGTTGAAAAATAACGAGGAACATGAATAGAAAGATCAACAAACACACAGAAAAATACGCACAGATTTTACGTGATTCGAAAATGGATCTCCTATGTCCATGACCGTCGCAGAAAGTTTCACTATGTTATGTTCAAAATCACCAGGGTACATACCGCTCCAAAAAATAACATATATATGATGGAGCTAGAGCAACCGTCATAGAATAGAGAAAGTACAAATATACCCCTAAACAAATTTTAGGAGTTGGGTGATCAGTCTCCATCTGCTATCTCCAACAATCTCCCACTTGGAGACTTGATCAATACATGAACACTGGGAAAAGACCACTTATTAGTAGGTATAACTCTGGACGACTCCTTCTTTCAACTAGCAACGAAGACAAACTGAGGTTGTACAAAATCTTAATTTTTTTGTGACCACCATCTTGGTCAACATATCAGCTGATTTTTCTATCCTCCGAATCTTCTCAAGAATCAATGTCTCATCTTCTCGAAAATCTCTAATAAAGTGATACTTTATCCTTATGTGCTTTGTTCTAGCATGAAACACTAAATTCTTAGCAAAATAAATAACACTTTGACTGTCACTGAATAAACTTGATTTTTCTTGCACTTTTCCTAGATCTTCAAGAAAGCCTTTTAACCAAATCATCTCCTTGCAAGCCTCTGTCATAGCTATATATTATGATTCAGTAGTAAAGAGTGACAACCTTTTGCAATTGAAACATCCAACTTGTAGCAGTGTCACCTAAGGTATAGACATATTCGGTGGTGGTCCTAACAGTATCAATGTCACAACCTAAGTCTGCATCAATAAAATTCTTCAGATTCAAATTACTTTTATTGAAACAAAGTCTCATACCTTTTTATTCCTTTGAAGTACCGAAAGATTCATTTGACTGCTTGCCAATGTTCCTTCTTTATATCTGACATATATCTGCTGACAACTCCCACTGCATGAGCAATGTCTCGTCTGGTACTTACCATGACATACATATGGCTACCTATTGCTGATGCATAAGGAACCTTGTATATGTAGTTGTGTTCCTCATCTATCTTGGGTGATTGATCTTTAGAAAGTTTGAAATGACTCGCCAAAGGTGTTTACACAGACTTCACATGTTGCATAGTGAATCTCTCAAGCACCTTCTAAATATATGCTTCTTGAGTTAATTTTATAGTACCAGTTTCGTTATCACGAATAATTTTCATCCCAAATATTTTCTTTGCAACTCCTAAGTCTTTCATTTCAAACACATTTGATAACTACTCCTTAAACCTTTTAATTTACTTCATATCTGAACCTACGATGAGCATGTCATCCACATACAATAGTAATATGGTATATGAGTTATCAAAGTATTTGATATAACAACAATGGTCAGAAAAATATTTTGTAAAGTCATTGCTACTCATGAAATTATCAAATTTCTTGTACCATTAGCGAAGATCTTGCTTCAGGCCATACAAACTCTTGGTTAACTTGCAAACTAGATTTTCTTTTCTATGAACTTGAAAACCTTTTGGTTGCTTCATATAGATATCCTCCTCCAAATCTCAATGGAGGAACATTATCTTTACATCTAATTGTTCAATATGTAAGCTTTCAGCTTTACTCAAGACCAATCTAATAGTTGTTTGTTTCACAATTGGAGCAAATAGTTCAGTATAATCTATATCTTTCTTCTGCTCAAAATTTTTTACAACTGATCTTGCCTTGTACATTTTGTTGTCATCAATCTCCTCTTTTATCTTGTACATTCATTTGTTATGCAATATTTTTTTCTTTATAGATAATTCAATAAGCATTCATATTTTATTTTTTATCAATGAGTTCGTCTCTTCTTGCATTGTTAACTCTCACTTAACAAAATCTTGGACCTCCAAGGCTTCCCTGAAACATTCTGGTTCACCAACATCAATTAACAACATAAAATTCAATGAAGGAGAATACTTCACTGGCGGTCTGATCTCTCGCGTAGATCTTCTAATCGGTAGTGTATACTTGGCCCCGCTTGTAATGATTTAGGTTCTAATTGGATAGCATGTTTCTAATATCCAGCAACATCCTCATTTGATATGCCCTCAAGTTTAACTTGAGTTATATTTTCTTTTCCTCCATTGTCAGATTCTGCAAAATGTCTATCTTTATACATAATTTTTTCAACAATTACAATCTTTTTGCTGATAATTTTTCTATTTTCATTATCTCAGAAATGATATCCAAATTCATCATAATCATATCCAATAAAAAAGTACTTAGCATCAAGTTTATCTCTACATGCGGAATCTATATGCACATAAAAAAGACAACATAATATTCTCAAATGAAGATATATTTCCTTACCACTCTAGACTTCTTCTGATAATTTATTCTCCAAAGATACATATGGTGCACAATTGATCAGGTATGTCGTTGTATTTATTGCATCTGCTCAGAATGACTTAGGTAGACCTCAATGGATTTTCATGCTCCTGGCTCGTTCATTGAGTGTTCTTTTCATCCGCTCAGTCACACTGTTCTATTGTGGTGTTCTTAGAATCGTCATATCCATTCGAATGCCATGTTCGCCACATAACTCTTTGAACTCGTGATTGACATATTCATGATCATTATCAGATCGTAAATATTTGACTTTGACACATGTTTCATTCTCAACCTATATTTTCCATTTTTTGAAAGTAAAAAATACATAAACTTTATTTTTTAAGAAATAAATTCATACCTTCCTAAAATAGTCATCGATGAATGTCACATAATATAGTGACCCACCAAGAGATGGAATTGGAGATGGTCCCAAAATATTAGTGTGCACAAGTTCCAACTTGTTACTCTTCAGTGTCCTTGGCACTTTGGAGAAACTGACATTCTTTTATTTTCTCAGCACACAGTCTTCACAAAGGCCAATATTAGTTGACTTCAAATTTGGTAGACGACATATTTTATGTAGAACTTCATTTTTTTTCGCTTATATGTCCAAGTCTACAATGCCTCATATTGGTCGTATTGCTTGAACCAGTAATTGCTACAGAATTTTTCGTGTATGTTGTCATATACAATGTACCCAACTTACTGTCTCGTGTTACTACCATAGCACCTTTAGTGACTTTCCAAGAGTTACTCACAAACACTGTAACATAACCCTCAGAATCAAGTTGTCCCATAGAAATTAAATTTCTCTTCAATCTTGGTATATGTCGAACACCTTTTAGCTTCCAAATAGTCTTATTATCTATAGAGATCTTCACATCACTCTTTCCCATAATATTTAAGGGTTTATCATCGGCAAGATGAACATTTTCAAAATTTTCAGTAGTATAGTTT
Source organism: Pontederia paniculata (assembly GCA_001647135.1). Lineage (NCBI taxonomy): Eukaryota > Viridiplantae > Streptophyta > Magnoliopsida > Commelinales > Pontederiaceae > Pontederia > Pontederia paniculata. The sequence continues at coordinate 32,875 of LTAE01001355.1, read as the reverse complement.
TCCATACACTCTATTTGTGAGGTTGAGTGAAATTAACCTACAAAGTCCAGAATCCATAATTTTGCTAGATTGTCGACACTCAGAATTAAAGCATCTAAGATTTCTTCTATTACAACATTGACTAACTCCTCATTGTTTGACTTCTTTTTATGCTTTGCAATTTCTCTTCAAATGACATTTCTTTCCACAATTTCAGCATGCAAATTCACCAAGTTTTTCGTCATATTTTGATTGATTTCGTCGTCTAGATTTTGATCTGCTTTGATTATGCCATCGTTGTTGTGTTCTTCTTCTTGTCTCTACACTCAGAGTCGCACCAAAATTTTTTCCAGATTCTCTTCTGCGAATATCCTCGCTCAAAATCAAATCTCGAATATCATCAAGTTTCAATTTGGTAGAAACAGAAGAATACTAACCGTCATCACGGTGACACTTCAACTTTCTAGTAAGGCGGGCAATAAAATTAGGTCCTTAACTTCATCATCAAAAATAATACTCACCGAACTCAATTGTGTTATGATGATATTGAATTCATTGATGTGATATGCGATAGAAGCCCCTTCAGACATCTTCAGATTAAATAGTCTTCACATTAAGTAGATCTTATTTGACGCAGACGATTTCTCGTATATGTTTGATAACGTCTTCATCAAACCCGCCGTGATTTTCTCATTCATGATGTTGAAGGCGACGTTACGAGTCAACGTCAATCTAACAACATACAGGGCCTACCGATCCAACAATGCTCAATCTGCGTCGCTCATGGTACCTGGCTTATTTTTTTAAAGTGGTTGATATAGTTTTTTTTTCTGATACAGATAGTCTTCGATCTGCATCTTCCAAAAGCTGAAATATTTACCATCGAACTTCTCAATCTTGACTTTTTCATCATCTGTCGCTATCGCTCCCACCGTCCATTAACACCATGGCTTTGATACCAGTTGTTGGGAAATAACGAGGAACAAAAAAAGAAAGATCAACAAACACACAGAAAAATACACACGAATTTTACGTGGTTCGAAGATAGATCTCCTACGTCCACGGGCGTCGTAGAGAGTTTCAGTATGTTATGTTCAAAATCACCAACGTACATAATCGCTCCAAAAAATAACATATAAAAGATGGAGCTAGGGCAACCGCCTATAGAACAGAGAAAATACATATATACCTCTAAAAATATTTTAGGAGTTGGATGATCAGTCTCCATCTACTATCTCCAACACAACATATCTTTATTAACTTAAATTTTAACCTATGCATGATATCATGCATGCGTTAAATTTCTGAATTTTTATAGATGAATATTTACAAATTAATTGTGGAAATATTTTTACTAATATCTTAGCACAATTATTTTTTATGTTATTATCCTACATATTACTCAAGACAATATTTTTTCCTTGTTAAGTTTTAATTTTATTTTTCTTGAAACATATGATTGAATATAAAATATTCTTTTGTAGTTAGTTACATGAAAAAATATTGTAGATAAAAAAATCAAATTTCGAGCAAAGTAATAGGACATAAAAAATAATTTTCAGTTTTAAAAAAATTGTGAATCTACTAAAAAAATTCTTGCCTTCTCCACTGATTAAAAGCATTAAACAAATAAAACTTCCACCCTTTGTGAATACAACAAAGATTCTTGTTCCCCTAGGCATGAAACAAAATGTGATGTGCAAACTTTTCATTATATTGCACCCCTTGCACTATTTACACAACCCAACAGTGAATAAGGTTTTATTCTTATTTAATGAATAAGGTTTAAACCTACTTTATTTAGCAAAATTGATAATTATAAAAAAAATATGTTGTCAAAATTTAGCTTTTAAAGATAGTTATTCTACCGAAGAGATAGAATTTCTTATTCTTTTAAAAGAAACATAATTTTTTTATATGTTGAAAAATAATTTCTTATTCTACGACGCGATTTTAGTTAGATCCCACCCAACAACAAAGTCAACCTAACCCGATTATAGTTAGGTCATGCTGAATCATCACGATCATCATGGCAATATAACTGGATACAAACCCCTATTACTATTCATATTTATTGAAAAATGAAAAAGATATTGCATCAACTTCTTCTTCTTACTCAATATCTTGGAGGTTTTTTTAAGTTTAATTTTTTTTCCTTATTAAAATTTTGGATATTAATTAATTGAACAAGAAATTACCCTCATAAAAAACATTACTTTACAAAATAATATAATTCACAATAAAGAAAATGAATATTGTTAAAATATGATCTAAAACTGAATGCAATTTTTCAAGTTTAAACAAAAAAGAAAACTCGCAAAAATTTTTTGAATTTTTTTTATTAAATTTTCTTTTTTTAATATAATATAAAATGATCAATTCAATGACAAGTATAAATTTAACTTTAAAATTCATATTATGATTGTTTGTTAGAAAGAAATATTTTTAAAACAATTATTATTGCTTGTTTTCATTTTTTTGGTTGCCACACACTAATCATCAAACATTGCGGCACTAACGATTATGTGCATTGACCACCAATTGGAATCTCGATCCACCATCGAGCTCGACTAATATAATGTACATCTTTGGGGTGCACATATGACTATGACGAGTGAGACCTCCAATGAGATTTTATGTGTATCTTAGGAATCAGATCAGGATCTGCTTAAGCGTTGATGAGCTCTTTACGACTACACCATAACCCTCGTACCTCATTGTTTCACTTTCGACAAATGAATAAAAGAGCTTTATATCTAAAAGAAAAATAAAAATAGTTTATCATAATAAAAGAAAAAAATTGAAAAACTTTGGTAATCATTCAATGAATCTTAATTCATTCCATGATTGAATACTTAAAAGTTTAACATTTCTCAATGGTATTGTCACATAGTTGAACTACCACATCTATATCTTAATACATCATTTTGCAATTATATTATGTAATATTAATGCATGTTTATTTCTTTTGGAATTTAGATCGAGGTCTTTTACAAATATTTTTTTCACTGAATTACATTTTTCAATTGAAAACATATTTGTATAGTCTCGTAATTTGATTTCATGATAATATATGATTAGTTAAAGTTAAATTGTAATGGATAGCGTATAAGTATAAATGTCGATTGTAAATATTTGGTTGGCCAAGAATTAGAATGTCTTTCATACAAGTAACCCATATACTAGCTAGGAATTTATAGCTCTTGTTTGGATTAAAAATAATGTAAGTTGTGATAAAAAATTATGGATCTTCCTTTTAAACATGAATTCCATCCAAAAAATATTATAGGAGCACATTAGGTAAATTTTAAAATATATCTTGTTGCTTTTAATAAATTACTTTTTAAAAGTAAATACAAAAATATCAAATAGGTTTTGATGTGTATGCTAGGTATGGAAGTATGTAATGTGAATTGCATTTGTTTACACTAACCAACATTGAAAGATGTGATATAACTATCACATGATGTGAGAAGGGATAATATGGATTTGACCGACACATATAAATCAGGTGAGGTGCACAAAAAACTAAAAATACTCAAATACACGGCTCATGCACAATGCAAGCCCTTCATTGTAGTACGTCGAATGTGAAATCCATAATGACTAGTATTGATGACTAGTGCCCATTTGCAAAAGTCTAGTCAATCGAATAAAGTTAGTGGTCATTGGATATTCCTTTATGATAATTTTGTAGATTTCAATGTGAAAGTAAAACTAGATAGTACGAAAGTAGGTAAGACAATACCCGTCCATTGCATAGTTGTTCAATTATAGTGCCAAAAAAGAGTTCAAAGATCCAATCACATGTTGCTAGATATTAAAATATAATTAAACATAGACAAACTTTAGAACACTGGATTATCATGTGATCAATCATTTGTCACTAAAGTAGTTAAAACACTAAAAGTTGATTCATGGGATGAAATTCAAGTGTGATCAATGAGTCATCACTTTATCACTATATTGAAATTAATCAAGCGAGTATTCCAACAACTCTCATGATGTCATCATGAATGTTCTTATGTTCGTCTACATGGAACATTTTGTTCAATCATTAATGATAATAGATGATTAACTAAGGTATCATGCACTATTTTACTGAATCATATCAATCATATTTGTAATCAACAAATTTGAAATTTATATTTATAATTTGTTATTTAAACTATTAATGTGTAAATTATTTATAAATGATTGATATAATTATTTATATGGATAGTTTTGACAATATGTTACAATCGTAGATTCGTAGACTTAAAGTTTGATAGTTAAATATACATTTGAAATGACGTTAATAAAATTGTGCATGATAGTTTCATTTTTCCATGATAAAACACTATAAAGGAATGAAATATGGGTGAGAGAACCTAGGTCTTACTAGTGTGGTAACGAATCAAGGTAATTACTCACCTCTCACTAATTTGATGACCTTTTAGCCTCTTTAAATAAATATTGAATAAAAACATATGAAAAAATAATTAAAGATATGAAATTAATGTGTGACCATTGAGCTTCGCAAATGTGATAACCGTTTAGCCTATCCAATCGGATATCATTCCATTAGGAAAGTTCCTATATTCTCGTTAGATAGATCATTCTTTAAATTTTTTTTCGAAATACAAACTAATCTTGAGAATTTAAATCATTGTGGGATCGCTTAGCTCTCACTGGTGTGAGTAAGCAATGACCACCTAACTCTTGTTGGTGTGGTAATCATTTAACCACTCCAATTGAATATCAATCCCTTGAATGTTCATTCCTAAGCACTCAATATATGAAACATCATTTTAAAACTCTTTCAGAATAGTCACTTGACTCATCACATCTACTTTCTCATATAGTCTTTTTTTTAATTGCGATAATACTCTCGGATTACAACTACGAGCATTCTTTTCATAACGTATTCAAGGAAACATATTTCAAAAGTTAAATGATAAAGCAAAATAATTGGTAACCTTTCTACTCATTGCAATTGACCTCCTAATCGATTGTCTCCTTATGTGTGATAAATCTCTTGGTTCGCACTTGATAGTGTGTTATTTCAAATATGTACTCAAACAAAGATAATTTTCTATAGTTTAAATGTAAAACCACAACTTGTCAATAAGAATAAATCAAAATGAATGCATATTAGAAACATCATCACATGAACACCATAACTAGAAAAAAATTGATTGAACTGTTTATATTATTGAAATATTGAAAACGATAAATGATAACGAAGTGCTAAACCAATTGTTAATATAATTTAGTCAGTAACAAAAAAAGAACTACATAATGTTCACCATAAAAAGATAAAACAAAATAGTAGCATTCTCTTCTATTTCTCAAGACGATGATTTCATGATGGAATAGGGGCTTGATGGATTATCTCCAGGTAGGTTGGCCTTCCACTTCATTTTTGTAATTGTTTCCTTTTTATTATTTCTTAATTACGTGTACCTCTTTCCATATTAGTTGTTGGCCAGTCAAGATGCGATAGCAAATTTAAATTCGAACTAGTCTTCAATAGGAATTTTAGGAATATTCAATCTTTTATACTTGAACAATATTTATTTGCCCATTTGTGAAGTCTTCTTGCTAAATGTGTGTTGAGTTTTCATATTGTCGAGATTTCATTTGTGAATTCTTCTAATTGTCAAGATTTTCATATTGCTTTTTCCATGTATGAAAGATAATTCATTTAATATAGAATCAATGAGGTTTGCTTGTAGAGAATTCATAAAATCATGAACATGAATGATAAATGATTCAAAAAGTTACCTATTATGAACAAAATTTAAGTCTAATGTAATGAATAATATAAGCATTTTATGCATGTGTGTTTCATTTATCAAGTTATTGCTCCCAAATTTTTATTTAGTTTGAAATTTAATTATCGATTTATCTTAAGATTTTACCTCCCTCAGCTAGAAGAATCCTAGCACAACCCCCTATCTTCCCCTATCACCACCAAGGAAATAAAAGACTCCTGATCCAGATGGTTTTACTAATGGTTTTACTAATGAGTTTTACAAAAACTACTGAAAATATTATGGGACAAGACATTTCTAAAGCTATAATTTCTTTTTTAGAAATAGAATTTATGCCTCATGAATGGATCCAATCCTCATTGATTTTTATTCCAAAGAAGGAAAATCCAAAATATATCTCAGTTTATTAATGTCAAAAGACTTTTCACAATTATTTGTGATTTTCAATGAACAAAAAATTAAAGATAATAATAATGCAAAAAATCAAGAAATTAATTTTAAATCCAATTATAATTGTACTTTAAATTTTTAGTTGATGTAAGATTTTAAATGAAAATCATTATCATATTTAGATAGAACTTCTATTCCAAGTTAAAGCTTGTTTAACAAAATATAAATATGTATATATATTTAATTAATTTTATTTGCCTTTTATGTTTATTGACCTTTAATTTATTTTCTAATTTCAGTCTGATAAGAATTATGTTTCTTAATCTCAACTTTCAATTATATTAAGTATTAATCTTTTTACTAACATTTTTTAGTAGTATGGAAAAATAGATTTAGGAAAATAAAATTTCAAAAATAATATAACATAAATAAAATAATATTTGATCAACATCCAATAAATAAATGCCTTAAATTTGCATTTTTGTTCATGATTTATTTTTTCATATTAATTTTGATGAAGACTATGATTATATAACGAATGTTTATATACTTTTATATTGAATAACTTCTGAAATTAGTCACAAAGACAAAAATAGTTTGCAATTGTAGTTTAAAGAGTAAAGCTAAAATTTTAAAATTATAACTATAAATAAAGACAAACTCTACAACATTATTACTAAAAAAGATAAATCTGAACATCAAATAATTTATGTTGCAACATTTAATACAGATTAAGAACAGAAGTTTTAAAAACTTATAATTTAATTAAAACCAAATGACAAAATTACTTCATAATAAAATTGAATATCTAAGTTTTTAAAATAATATTTAAATTGCAATTATTAATTTTACATTTTTTAAATTAAACTTTTTTTCTTATTTAATATACTATTCGTTTTAGAATTTTCAAAAATGAATATTGTGGAGAACACTTTTTTTCACCATTTTTGAGACATGAGAGAAACAGTGTGTGTTTGGGGAAGCACAACTTTGGAGGGAAACCCAAACCAAAAAGGACGCAACCAAACGTTAAAAGGCACTCGTAATTTTATTACTACCACCTTTAAGACAAAATAATAATAATAATAATAATAATAACGCGAACACATGGAAACCAAGAAATAGAGAACAACTACAAGGACTCCACGAAACAGAGGCGACGGCCTCCGACCGAAGCGTTTAAATATCCAAATCGCCCCCAATTAGAGCGGAAGCCATCGATCCGATCGCCTCCCTGCCCTTGCGATTTCTTCCATAAACCCTAATTTTTCTCTCTCTTCCCAATTCCCCCTTCGAGATCTCTCGCCCGCCTCCCCCTTGAATCCCTCCGCCTCCGTCCGCAATGCCCCGTGAGGTTTGTGCGACGCAGCGTTTCGCTTGATCCGTCGTTTCCCTTTTCTGGTTTTTGTTGGTGTTTCTGATCGATCTCTTGGATATCTGTTTTTTTTGCATAATTTTTCTTTCTCTCTATTTGATTGGAGCAGGATAGGTGTTGATGCGATTCGATATCTTTTGCTGTTGTTCTCGTTGATTTCGAGCGCCTTTTGATCTGTGCTTAGAGTAAGGTGTTCCTTGTCCCTTGGCGTCCGCTTCAATGGACACGGAAAAGATGGTCAGGAATGGGGATGCTGAGCCTCGTGGGAAGAAAGTTGCGGAATTGAGGAAGGAGAAGAGGAGGCGGTTGATATTGGACGATTCTGATTCCGATGAACCATCTGGTTTTGCTTGCCAGAAGCCCGACGCCAGCCATTGTCAGAACGGGATCAGGCCGATTGACAGGAAGGACATTGGCGTGAAGAGGATAGAGGATGTGGAGGGCCGTGTTGAAGGAGAAAAGATGAAGAATGTTGATCTCGAAAGGATAGACGATACGGAAAGGTTAACTCTTGGCAAAAACAATGGGATCAGGAGGACGAAGGAATTTGAAGCAGACGGCAATAATAAGCTTGTAGTATTGGATAAGATGATTATGGGGTCAGATATTATTAAAGAAGCTGACACCAGTGTAATGGAAGTTGGCCAAATACAAGTGGAGGAAAAGGGCGCGAAAACGGTAGATACTGAAGTCCCTCTGGAAAGAATCAAAACATATTCACATAAACACAAAGGGGGGAAATGTGATAGAGTTTATAGTAAGAAACTTAAAATTGATTCTTTCACGAATCATGGCATTGGGAAGGGTATTAATGCTGAGATTCTTGGAGGCTCTAGAGTCTTGACTGACAATAGAAAAGAATGGAAAAATGTGTCAGATAAACTAACAGATTCAGATTCCAACAATACTAATAGCACATCAGCTGAAAAAGATAAGCAGACAGACAGGTCAGATGACCTCATACGAAAGAAGTTAAAAGATAAAAGCAGCTGTGTAGTTGCCGAGAAGAACTACGAAGTCAAAGGAAATGTTCTCAGGGTGCAAGGCAAAGCTGGTGTTTTGAAGTTCTTGCCAAGGAATAAGAAGGTGGGTGGAGTTGAAATTTCCCATTCTAAAAGGGAATATCAGGAGAGAACAAGCATTTCAGAATCTTCCAGAATTGTCAGACAAAGTGGATCCAAGCAACCTTCTCTTTCAGAGGATAGAAGTGTGCGTCAAAAGTTGGTGGCAGGAGGCTCTTCAGGTAAAAATCTGGCAAAAGGAACAGTTTCCTTATCAGCCAAAGATGGATTGAATCTGAAAGCTAAGTGCAAACTTCTATCTTCGCAACGTAATTCAAAGAGACTCGATATCTCTGATAGCAAATCTGATATGAAAGATAATGGTAACTGCAATTCAAATCCATCTGTATTGAAAAAGGAGAGAAATGAAGCTGTCAGTACTGATAAACAAAAACTTAGAGATCAAATAAAGAGCATACTTTTGAGCGCTGGTTGGAAAATTGACTTAAGGCCCAGGAGAGGTAAAAACTATTTAGATTCTGTTTATATACCCCCTGAAGGGAAAGGTAGTTATTGGTCAATTACAAAGGCTTATGCTGTATATCAGGATCAACTTGGTAATGCACATACTGACAATAGCAGTCTATCAGGAATGCGATCTACGAAGTCCTCGTTGTCTGAGAATAAACATAACTTTGACCTGGGAAGTTCATCATCTGTTATACCAACAGAGTCCCTAAATATCCTGAGGAGGGTTGTTGTCAACAAGAGGAGAAGAGCAGAGGAACTTGAAGATGTGCAAAGTGGTAAAATAAAGAAAATGAAAGGAAGTGCTAAAAAACCACCTCTTCAAAAAAAGAAAAAGTCAACTGAGAGGTTGGTATCAAAGATAGAAGATACTGCTGCATCAAGAGTTCAGGCTGGCCGAGACAAACAAAAAAGGTATGCTTTGTTGGCACGTGGTGCTAATAGAGAGACAAAAATCACCAATGATAATTACATTCTCTATAATTGGAAAAGAACAGTACTTGCATGGATGATAGATTTGGGAGTTGTTCGTGAAAATGGGAAAGTAAGATATATTAACAGTAAAATAACAAAATCAAAGTTGGAGGGACTTATTACAAGAGATGGCATTTATTGTAGTTGTTGTAGCAAAACTCTTAGTATAGAAAAATTTGAGCTTCATGCTGGTAGCAAACTACAACAAGCATCTGAGAATATATACATCAAGGATCAAGGAATATCATTGTTGCAATGTCAGCTAACTGCATGGGAGAAACAGCCTGAGGCAGAAAGACAAGGATTTTACACTGTTGATGTAAGTGATGATGACCCGAATGATGATACATGTGGTATCTGTGGAGATGGTGGTGACTTGATTTGCTGTGATAGTTGTCCATCCACTTTCCATCTTAGTTGCTTGGGCATCCAGGTACGTACTATTCTAAATTTGCAAAGCTATCGCTGACTTTGACAAATCATAAATAAATATTAAATATTTAAATGATGCTATTGCTTCGACTATAAGTTGTGAGCTTAAAAGAAAACTCTAGAAAGTATCCTTTTTTTCTCTGTGATGAGTTGTCTTGGAGGTTAACCTTTTACTTCCATTTAAACACAAAGATTTATAATTAGAAACTTAAAACAGTTAGAGAGTGGTTTTTACATTGCGACACTATGAATGCTAGTCAGATTTCGGTGGCAGTTGCCTATTTATAGATGCACGATGTAGATCCTTCATATCCATTACCCATTGATCATCATCATTGTTCAAGAATTTTACTACTACTGCCTCGTTTACATTTGAATTTGATTGCAGATGCTTCCTCCTGGAGACTGGAATTGTACAAACTGTTCATGCAAGTTTTGTGGGACAGTGTCTACTGCTGCTGAAGAAGCTGATGGAACCCTTCCTCCATTACTCTCTTGCTCTCAGTGCGAGGAAAAGTGTATGACTCTATTCCAAGTTGTCTTTTGTATGCCTTTCAGTTGTTCCTATTACTTTTAATCTTTGATGTGATTCCCATATGTCAATTTAAATTTGCTGAGCTATTCGGTTTTGTTAAAACTTAAACTTGCACCAGAGCACTTTTTTTCTATTTTCATATTCTTAATACTCTCTCTCACACATGGGTTGACATATTTTTGGTTTTGATAATCATGTTGTCTATTCATGGAGGAAATTGTTTTTTCCTTCACAAACTTTTCAAGTTTGGACTCGATACCTCTTGATTGGGATCTAATACTTTGTCAGTTTTTCGATTTCATAAGCTATTACTTCTTCTTGAATTTAAGATTGTAGGAAAAGAGTCATTTCCTATATTAATATTTTTACTAACAACTCGTTTTGTTTTGTAGATCACGAAAACTGTGTTCAGGAGGCGAATTCTGTTTCTGCATGTTCTAATAGTTTGAAGCCTTTTTGCGGACAAAATTGCAGAAATGTAAGTGATTTGTCCTAAGTTTTCTTTTTATGGGCATAAATGAAGTGCATGATTCATAAACAATGTTCTTTATATTAATTTCACTTTCAGTACCCTGGTTTCCTTCCGGTTGTAAAGTTTTTTGGGTGAATAATTGTAAAGTTTTATATTTGTCATAAAAGAGATATGGAATGGTTGTGGAATGACATACGACAAGGAAATCCTGTTTCCAGATTCAAGTTCTCTATTGTGTATCCTATTCGCCAAATTTCATGGATTTTCTTACTCAAATAATATTTCTTGTCACTCTAAAAAAATAATATTGTCATTTCATAAAATCTTATTTCAAGTATTAATTACTTACAAAGTTTAATTACTATATACGAGATTCTTATTGGACCTTTAAGTTTGGTTGGAGGTGAAAGAGAGGTAAAGAGGGGGACGAGAAAAAAAGGGTAATGGCTTACCCTCATTTGGATGAATTTATATTAGAGAGGAATGGGGTGTGTTGGGGGTTGAGGGGGGAAGTCCCATTCATTCCCCTCCAACGCCCCATTTTTCTTTCAAGTCCAAAATTGGGTGTAAAGAAGGGGAAAGCTCTATTGAAACAAATTTTCTACTTTGATCTTATTTAATTAAACATCTAAACACACATATGGGTATTCATTCAAATAAAAATGTTATCTAACTTCATTCCCCTCTCTTCACCTTTAAACAAAAGAAGGCTAATCCTTTTTTTTCTGAGAAATAGGTTTTATTTATTTCATCAATGGTTTGCTGACTTTTGATGTTGTCAGGAAGTACTAAGATGACAAGGTCTAATGGACATATGTTGCAAAAGGATTTACACCTGTAAAAATATCTTAGTAAAATCAAAAGTCTTCATAGTTTTCATTTTTTTTGTTCAACGAGAAGTTAAAGCTACTAGCTGCTGCTCTCTATCGATATGATGTTTTGGTTATCATGCGTCTATAGCTTTAATAGAGGGATTTTTTTTGAGATTGATAGAGGGAATAATGTTCTCTGTTTCTTTCTCCATACTCAATTCTTTTTGGGGAGTGATAGTAAACTATTTATTTAGCACAATCATATTTATTCATCATTGAAATAGTTTGATACTGTTATCTATTTATTTTGTCCAAAGTATCACTATCTAGTTGCATACAAGGAAAGGTATAATGAGACCAATGGAAGGAAACAAAAAGCAGTACTTTTCAATGCTATAGGACCTTGGTCCGAATGTTTTGAGATTTCTCAAAAATGTCTTTTTGTGTAAGTTTCAGATTGACATGGTTCTCTGTTTCGCCATCTTAAAAAGTCTTTTTGGTTTAGAACTTTATTTCAATGTGTTATAGTTATGTGAGTTCATGCTTTTATACTGGTTCTGTTAGGATATGCTAGTTTCCATAGTTACAGGTTTTTAAAATGATAACTCTGTTGGATTGATTTAGTTGAAACCCTTTGTTCCTCAGACAGTTGTTCTAATCAAATGACAGCCTTCTACTTGCCTTATCTGATTCACAGGTCAATCAAGTTAAAGCATGAAGTATCTTTAGATTTGAGTCGCACTTGATGCTCAAGTGGACTGGATTTTGTTCCCTTTTCGACTTAAAGGGACTTGCCTTTGTTAATATCTCTTATCGTTTTTTTAGTATTGGACCCCAGTTAGGAAAGAGAATAAAGTATCAAATAATTCGTTGGTCCATCATGAACAGTTGACTTGTGTTTCTTAAAGGAGTTGACATGCATTTCACCCATAATTTGTATAGTTTTCAAAGTCCCCCCCCCCTCGGAACATAAAAAAACAGTCTCCCTCAAAGAAAAAAGAAATAGTTTTTGAAGTCGTAGACTTTGTCTAAACCTTGGTTTGGATGCTGACCAATATGCAGGCCTATTGAGTGGCATGCACTGTTACATTATATTGTAATATATACTCTTTGTCTGTCTGATCTTAATTCAAAATCCAGTTCTAAGCTAAAGTATTTTCTTTTTTCTCGACTAAGCTAATGCAATTTTGCTTCTTTATATCCTAGCCCTCGTGTGCTTTATTCCATTATCTCATTATTTACTTGGATCCTAGTTTGAGAGGGACTCTTTTGTCTTTGGTTTCTCTTAAGTATCACAAAATTTCAGAAATTTTTAAACCAAGGTTAGTGCATAGCTAGAGCTGTGTTTCCTTTCGGCCACTGGTATGGTACCATGCCGAAGTGCCAGTACAGGTTAGTTCCTGGGATATTAATTATGTTTACCATTCTTAATAATTAAAGGAAATAAGTAATATGTTGAGCACTTTTTTTGCTCCACATATGTGAAGCAGCATTGATTTCAATATCAATGTTTGAGATGTGGCACAAAAAGTTTGGATCATATTTTAACTAAACTATTTGATTGCATATCAACCATTGATATTAAAATCTATGGTGTTCCATATGTATGGTACAATGATTGCTCCACACAATCCTTAACCCCATGATTCACTATCATATTTTTCTTGTGCCAACAATGAAGCAGTAGCTAATGCCTAGTGCTATGTATTTGCCATGTAATTGGATTATGAAGTCTCTTGGTTGCCAAATTTTCCTGTTTTGAAGTATTTTCTTACTTTCAAAGCTTAAGTTTCACAATCCTTCCCCTATTGCTTTCCCTTAAGTTTAATTAACCTTCATTTTTTCCTTATTGAAGATTTTCAAGCAATTGCAAAAGCTTCTTGGGGTCAAGAATCACTTGGAAGCTGGATTCTCGTGGACCCTCACTCGTCGTTTTGATGATGATTTTTTGAGATATAAGTTATCTCGAAGAGTTGAATGCAACTCGAAGGTTGCTGTTGCTTTTGCAGTGATGGATGAGTGCTTTGAACCCATTATCGACCAGAGAAGTGGTGTTAATCTGATTCGCAATGTTGTATACAACTGTGGGTAAGAATACGTTAAACTTTTAACTGATAGATTTCTTTAACTTTGCATGCATGTTTACAATTATTTATTCTGTATACCATTTAACCAAAAGATGCAGTAAGCTGGAGTCTGTTGCAATTTTCATAGGTCAGGGGTTTTTCCTTTTGTCTTTTTTGTGAGTTTTTAACTTATGTTTTTGCAATATCAGTGAACGTTGGAAATTCTTTCAAGTTGTACTGTCTCTCTGATGTCTAACTTAATCAAGGGGCGACCTTTATACTAAGTTTGAATAGTCTGCATAATATAGATGAAAATGATTTATTCACACTTGAATCAAGGGAAGACTCAAAGATCAGTTAATTTTTCTTAGAATGTTTGATGAAATAAGACTTTGTTTAACCAATCCAATGTGCTAATTATATTTATAGGTTTAGATGGGTCATGATTTCCATCTTGATGAATAGTTCACCAGGAACTAGGACTGCTCATGTGCAGGGTTGACCAGATGAACCCTATCATCCGATGCCTTGTCTGGTCGAACCTAATCTGGCCCAACTTGAACTCCATCATTTACTATTTGGGTGTGGGTTTGGAATTTTCATACCTTTGATGACCCGATTATTTATCTCTTTAAAGAAATAACTCTACTTCCTTGTCATGTGTGGCATTGACTCATCAGTCCATTTATTGAAGTCGGTCAGGATATTGCTAGTTGTAGCCTTTAGTAGTTCAGTTCAGGGCCTTAGAGTATGTAATATTTTCTAGGGGAATGCCCTCAGCCATAAGTTTTTCTTTTAAGATTAGGGTAAAAGCAAAATGGCAATGTGCCATGTCATCTCTGCTTCAGTAACAGATGCATGATGCAATTGGCCCAAATGACCCACTAAACTTGGTCGGGTCAGATCCAAACAGACCTGTGAACAGCCCTACCAAGAAGCTTTTGCTTAGTTAAAAGTTATGATTTGTTGTGTATGGTAGACCATAGATCTTTGAATATTGTTGAGTTATCTTTTTGCTCATTAAAATTAAATTCGAGTAGAAATGTATAGAAAAAAAAAGTTATAAGTTTCTTTTTTTAGGATAAAAGTAGAAGTTATACAAAACTGAAACCCTTTATTAATTTCTTTATCAATGACCCACTTTTTGCATCCAAGCTATAAGATGTTACTTCTCTTTTGTTGTACGAGAGTCTGCCTTGAAGCCTTGTGAAAGCTAAATGTCATGTTCTCGTAAAAGTGCAGCACAGTTTTTTTTTTTTTTTTGAGAAGCATTTGGTGCAAATATATATATATATATATATATGGCAATGTGCCATGTCATCTCTGCTTCAGTAACAGATGCATGATGCAATTGGCCCAAATGACCCACTAAACTTGGTCGGGTCAGATCCAAACAGACCTGTGAACAGCCCTACCAAGAAGCTTTTGCTTAGTTAAAAGTTATGATTTGTTGTGTATGGTAGACCATAGATCTTTGAATATTGTTGAGTTATCTTTTTGCTCATTAAAATTAAATTCGAGTAGAAATGTATAGAAAAAAAAAGTTATAAGTTTCTTTTTTTAGGATAAAAGTAGAAGTTATACAAAACTGAAACCCTTTATTAATTTCTTTATCAATGACCCACTTTTTGCATCCAAGCTATAAGATGTTACTTCTCTTTTGTTGTACGAGAGTCTGCCTTGAAGCCTTGTGAAAGCTAAATGTCATGTTCTTTATATATATATATATATAATAAAAAGAAGGAATACAAAACAGTTTTGACTTGATACAAAGAGTAATTTTGCTGAACTTTGTTTACTAAAGGATCCTGATCTATCTGTTTTCAAGGGTTATATGTTTTTGGGGTGACAGCATGATTCTTCAGTATCTTGCTGGAGAGGTGCCCATATGCTTGCATTTTTATGATTTAATTCTTCTAAAAAAATCATTATAATTCAATTCCAACCAAATATCCCTATAGTTTTGACTTAACATAGCAAAGTTTAGGTTTATAACTGACATTTGACTTTTTTCACCATGGAGTTTTTTTTAAATGCACCTTCTCTTTCAAGCCATCATGACTATGCTAGTCACATCTTTTGCAATAGAAAACTTGCCTTGACTTTTGGTTCATTGGTTTGTAGATCAAATTTCAATAGGCTGAATTATAGAGGCTTCTACACATTTATTCTGGAACGAGGTGATGAAATAATCTCTGCGGCATCTGTTAGGTAAGTCAATTTATCATGATTTCTTCACTCCTTTTTTTATTTTTTATCTTTTGGTTGTATGGTTCCTTTGATCAACTATGATGGTCATTGTCAGCTTTTATCGTCCGGAATTACACATTTTTTTATCTTCATACTATAAATTGTCTGAAGAATTCACATGTATCTGTTGAAGATGGAACATCATTCTTTCTGAAGTAGAAATTAATCATTCTCAGTAAAATGAGCAATTTCTTTGAAAAATGTTTCTATTGAATCCTTGAATATTTTCTCCTTTTAGCCCTTAATACTATGTCATATAATCTTTAAATCTTCAGTTTACAATTTTATCCATTTTCTTTTGCAAATTTTAATTCTATATGTCTCTTGTTTTCTTAACTCTCAAACAGGATCCATGGAACCAGGCTTGCAGAAATGCCCTTTATTGGGACAAGAAACACTTATAGACGCCAAGGGATGTGCCGTCGACTCCTAGATGGAATTGAAATAGTATGTTTTCTTTATCCTTTTCCCTCTTCTCTCTGCTTTCTTTTTCGGGAATAAGAAATAAATATGCACTGTTTTATTAGAAACGAAAAGTAGAAGCTAAAGATAATACTATGGAAAGGGTAAAGAAATCAGCAATCAGATAGAGACAAATGATAAAACAAGTTTTATCTCTAAGAAAATAAGTCACTTTTGGTAATTTTTCTAGGAATAAATCTCATCTGTAATAAGTGAATGAACTGAAGTTGTCTGATACTTTATTACTTTACATAGTTGTATGCTTTTTTATCTAGCACTTTCCATTGTGTAAAGAGGAAGGATGACTATGAAGGTTAAGTAGTCATCCAATTTTCATTAAAACTATGAAATGTACAAGTGAGTATGAAAACCGGAAAACGCTGAAGTAGCCGCAATAAAAATGTTGCCATCACATCCTCCACTAACTGGATTATTGTGTACTGATACGGAAAACGCTGAAGTGGCCGCAATAAAAATGTAGACATCACATCCTCCACTAATTGGATTGTTGTGTACTGATATTTTCTTCGTTGTTCTATTACTTTAGTGCTAATTGGCCTTAAAATGGAGTTTTCACTACAGTTATTTGAAACTTTTGAGTTCCTGATTGTTTTCCTTCTTTATCTAGATACATACATTCTTTAAGATTGGATCTTCAGGTGCATAATGTTTTTCCCTTTCTAGATATGTCATTTAGATTGTATTTGTTTGAAGGATAGTATCTCGAGGAGAAAACAGTTTCCTCCAAATTTGCATACAAGCTTTTGCCCATTAGGAAAATATCTTCATTGATCAAGATTTGTTGATTGCCAAACATAGGAAAATGGGAAAATATTTTTCATCAAGACAGTCTCACATGATATAGGTTACATAAATAAATCATTTATATTTTTAATTTACCTTTTGATACACAACCAGCATAGAAAACATATTGTTTCCAATAAACCTTTTCTCCAGAAATTTTTTTCCCAGAAAATATTTTTGGTAAAGCAAATTAACCTTAAATTGTATTCAGTATTGAAGTTTTAAGAGGTATTCTTGATGAGTCAAACAATGGTTTGAGGTATGTATTACTTTCGTTCAGTTTCTAGTGTGAAATTTAACCTCTCACCCTCAACCTTTTTCTCTCTTAGCCATCCCTAAACTGTACCCTTTTTGTCTTATACGGGTTAACAGCTCACCATGTTGACATTGTGGTGACCTTAATCTAAATTAGTGAAATTACTATTCCATCATTTCCCGATAAACTATTTTCAATTATAGAAGCCATTTCTAAATATAAAGCTAAATCAGTGAACTCTCTGAAGAAGAACTAAATCAGAAAGTTTTAATTACCAACATCAAGTTACAGCTTGGCGTATATATGTAACAATTAGGAGCCAATTTGTTGATTTGAAGATGGCATAATTTTGCTTTTGTATAATAATTAGAATTTGAATTCTATTATTATTTAGGAACATCGCGAACTAGTGCAACTGTTGTGCTCCCTCACTTTTTCATTGCCAACCAAAATTTAAGACATTACTCTTTTCTGTGTAGTACTGTTCCTATTCTAAACCCATATGTGCACATTTATATGTCAGATGTCATATGAAACATTGGTCAGTTATCTCATTCACGGAACTAATACAATAGAACTTTTGGAAATGTGTATGATTAAAAACTTGAGCTTCAAGATGTTTAATTATTAGATTCTAAGTTAGCTTCTGCCTTAAACAGAAAGTATACATTAGCCTTCATTGGTATGACATACAGGTTTAAGTTCAAATTTCATTTTAGTTTTCTTTGGACTCCCTTGAAATCAGGTCTCAGTACTTGTACTTACAATGCTGTGTTGTTGGCTTACTTAAGACAAATGAAGCTTTTGAGGTGCATTTCAATGATAGAAGGCTTCTATGTGTTTGACTCACTTGTAATAATTTTTAAAGGACTAATTAGTCGGATAAAAAGTTACATATCACAACTATGTCATTATTGCAAATTTTAATCACAGCTGTCTCAGTTTTGATGGCCTAAAACAGGGGCACCATGTTCTTGTTCACAAGGTATCATAGAGAGCTAGAAGATCAAGTTCAAAATAGTGGCCATAGAAAGTGCTTCTTTGAAATGCAGAAAATGTATATTTCACCATTACATAAGATAGTAGCATTCTCTTCCATTTGCAATCTCAGCTGTTTTTGTAGGGTCAAGTTCGGTTTCTATTTTTCTCTCTTACATCGTAGTTTTTAGATCGATGACAGTTTAAGTCATTGCCTTTCTACTGGATGTTGCTTATCTTTCTTACCACTTTACATAGCCAATGGATGAACTTTGGTGTTTGCTTGACAGTTGTAACCTTCTTTTAAATTTTAATAAATTTTCTTGTCTACAGGCCCTACGCTCTCTTAATGTTGAAAAACTAGTCATACCTGCCATCTCTGAATTGAAGGATACATGGACTACTGTTTTTGGTTTCAAACCTTTTGAGGATTCACAAGAGTTAGAAGTTAGGTCCATAAATCTGTTGGTGTTCCCTGGTACTGGTCTACTTGTGAAGCCATTGCTAGAAAAAGGTTCTGGTGAACCACTTGCAGCAGCTGACAGAGGTAAACCTGATGAATACTAATATGCATTTCCTTATCACTTTACTAATCATCTTATTGATTCTCTTTGTGGTCTTTATGTAGTTGCTAAGGTTGAAGGCGACAACATAAGGCAACATGATGTGCCAGCAGTCCCCGGATCTTCTGAATGTGAGGCCACCCACGATATTTCCAATGAGGTTGTTTTGCAAGTTAACAATAATCATACAAGACCTAACTCTGTTCCAGATGGTCAGATTAGCTCAATTTCCAATGAACATCAATCTGAATTTAAAACATTAGAATGCATGCCTTCAGAAGTTGCTGACCACCCATGTACACAGTCTCTTCTGCTTGTGGTTCCTTCTCTAGAACCAGTTGCAGAACTTAAAGGTCAAATAGAACAAACAGCTGAATTACTTCATGAAATCAAGACAAATGAGAATCATGACATGACCACTATGAGTAGTACTTCTCTAAATATCAGTACTATACATCAACAACCAGCTACGAACAGTATTGTATCCTCCGCATGATTATTAAGCTCATGTACGACAGCAACCTAGTTTCCTCATTCATCTGGGAGTACGTGTCAAGTGTTTAGGAAGCATATTGGAGACTCTAATTTTGGGGTTAAAATTACTTCTCTACAAGATAATTTATTTTCTTGGCAGAACCTCGGGTTTCCCAACTTGTTTTTCTGTCACTCCAAAAACACCATATGGCTGGACACTGTTATCTGGAGACCTCAGTTTTACCTACTCTTGCTGAGCCTGTTGTTAATTCTAATGACATGGATACTTCAAGGACCCATGAAAAAATTTGAGAGTCACACCACAATGAAGAAATCCCCTCTGGCATCAATGAAATAACTATGTAGGAAGACATCGGGGATCAGGGATCATAAGCCCAATGATGGTGGGGTGCATGTGCAAGTCAGATTTTTTGCATGAGTAAAAGATTTCTGAAGCATATCTGATGCCGCATGCTTTCTGATGCTCGTGCTGGTGTGTCATGGCATATAAAAGCATGAACCCGTTGTCTTTAGTGATGCTTGTTAAGTATTAATGCTTATAGTGGATTTGCAACTGTCATGGACAAGGGAAAACAAACTGACCAAGGTAATTCAGAATTTCTTAATTATTGTCATTATCGAAAGTATTATTCATTTGCTTTTAGTTATTGTGGAACAGCCAAGGTTTGGTTGTGGCAGGAGATGGTAGATGCATAAAGTATGACTTATTGTGCTTTAATCATCGTTGAGAGGGCAACACTCGCTTTCTTTCAATGATTTATGACATTGTTTTTGTCAGTCCATCGACTGATACTTTACGGCTTTAGTATTTGGAGTTTGCTTTGCTTGAAGTAAATCTAACTCCTGCCATGCTGAAACGTAGGTGTCTCAGAGGGGAAATTTTTTTGAATAATATATTCTGTTGGCTCATATAATTACCTCTCGTTCTACTTTTGATTTGTTTCATTGATCTACATTTATTTGCATCAAAGTAACTAGGCAGATTTTTGCAAGTGTCTAACATTTAGAAATGATAATGATCTGCAGAGACAAATTCGGAAGAGCTATTGGAGCAAACTGTGCAGAGCAGAAATATACGGGAACATGTTTAACTACTTAAATTATAAGAGCAACACTAGTGTTCATCGTTTAGGTATTAGTACTATCAATTGTTCACTTTTTTTGGATCTGTGCTGCCTATGAGTTTTATCGTTCTCCCCTGCCCTTTTGTACCATGGCTATTAGTTCACTAGAAGAGCAAAGAAACTATTCTTTTTTACTTCCGACTTGGAACTATACGTGGATGCATAATGATTGGCAACTTAAATTTGTACTCAGAAATGTTAGAGCTTTTTAGATTACCAGTAATTTTGTAGTCTTGTTTACGGCACAAAAATAACCTGCTCGATAATTTCCGATGTTTTATTTAATCAGCAAACAAGTTTTTATTAATACTAAGATAAATATTGCCTATTAGATTACCATCAATATGAATATCACCTTTTAAGCAATACTCAATGTTGCGATAATTAGATGATCAAGACGATTCAGATGATTTAACCATTTGGTACAAATGAATAAACCAATATGGTGAACCTATGCATGGTTAACCATGCATAAATTTAGCATTTTTTATTTTACGTGCGATCGTTTAACAAATATGGTAAATATAACTTATGCATGGTCAAGCCAATATGAATATCCTCTTATGTTCAAAAGTTTTTTTTTTACTTTTACATTTTACCTGCTGAATCTCGCACTATCGCATATGTTATTTTAGAAATTAGAAAATTTATTTACCAAAAAAAAGTAATGGCAATTTAATAAAAGAAAAGACCACAAATGGATATGTTAGAATATTTTTATAAAAAATGAAGGTACTATCTACTTAAGTAAATAATATCGTACTATTTGTTGTGTTCATCGTAAAATATTTTTAATGCGGTGGATATAAAATCTTTTCTTGCTTAGACAGTTTGTTATAAATCTATCATATATTTGACATTCTACAATTGAATAAATAGTACGATATTATCTATTAAATAATAATAAATCATTTAATTAAAAAATAATATTTATTGTCTTATCGAATGAAAATTATCTTAAATTTATATCACAGTATAAATGATTTAAGTTAATATTTTATATCGTCAGTTGTTATAATAATTATGTTTATTAGAAAAATTAATCGAACTTGGATTGCTAATAAATTATTACTTGCTATTAAACTACTATCACGGTATCACCAGCTTAAATTATTAATCATTCTGAGTGATGATTCTTTAGCCGTGTAAATAATACATCTCATCCTTGTTTCTCCAATTTCAAAATCGGAGCTTCTCTTTCGTCATTCTTTTTTTTCTCTTACAAAAATCTCTTATTTTCCCTCTAAAATTACAAGCAGAAATAATCTCCCCAAAGCAAAGAACATGCACATCATTTCTTTATGAATTTTTTTATTCTTAATTTTCTTCGACTAGTCGCCTCAATTATCAAATTGATATTTTGTTATTGTCACCTCAATACTTGAAAAGTGGCGCCGATTTTTTAACTCACGCGGCGCAATGATTACACGCACTATCGACGAATTAAAGTCTCAGTCCACCGTCGAAATCGATTAATTTGATATTTGTCTCCTGTTGCCCTCTCAAAAAAAATTTACGTATAAAATCTCTTATTCGAGATCTTAAAAGAAAAATTGCTTATTACTCCATAATTATAAAATTGACATTGACCATCAAGTTTCTTATTTGCAAGCAAAAAAGTAAAATAGTATAAGAATGCACATCTGTAAGAGATCTCATAAAATCACAAAATTCGCCCCCTTGAATAGAAAATATATTTGTTTAGTATTTGACAAGTTGAATCCGGGAAAGATGAAGAAGTTTTGCTTCTGGATACTAAAGTTTCAAGTTAATATCAAGAATATTTTTTGCCTAACATGGCAGAGTCAAAGCCAACCCGGTCCACGCATCCAAAATGCGTCCCGGTTCAATGTACGCACAACTCCTCAATGCTGAACCGCTTGGGACGAACCCGTTTCTCTCGGCCAAACCGGCGGGCGCGAGTTTTTGAGTGGTCAACAGGGAAACGTAATAACATTACGTGAGGCAACACGTCCGCTGTTCGACGTGGCGCAGCGGATCAACACCCGGCATTCGGACCCACGTAACTACGTATTTTGACGTGGACAAGGCTTCGTTCATTTCCCTCCGGCGCTTACAAGTACCTCGTCGCCGGCTCCCAAACACTTCACACTACACGCCGGAACTTTTCTTTCTTTCTTCCTTTTTTTCACCGCCGGAGGGGACCTCGAACGATCACAACGCTCGTTTCTTCCGGGTTTGGATTCTTGAGCTCTTTCATTTTTCCCGAGCGGCCTTCTGATGAATTTTCTCTTGCCGATTCTTTTATGTCTCATTCTTTGTACTTGAAGTGATTATTGCAATGATTCCTCTTTTCTGGAAGCAAACGTTCATCTTTTGTAGTTATGTTTAGCTTTCAATTTTAAAAAGAGATAACTTTATAAGTTTTGCTTAAAGCTGTTAGGAAATACACACACATACATACATATCATTTGTTGTTGTAATGGGTGATTGTGCCATCTTAATCATGTTGGTGTTCTGCCTTTGGCTTCAGATAATTCGAAAACAATGGCCGAGACTGGTTCTTCGATTGCAAAGGATGTCACGGGAGTAGGACTTACTCTTGCATTCTGTTTCTTTTCACTTGATGGAATTGTGCTTGAGATTTTTCTTACTGTATTTTCTACTCGATTTTTGGATGTGCAGTTGATTGGGAAAACTCCATTGGTCTACCTCAACAATGTCACAACCGGTTGTGTTGCTCGGATTGCTGCCAAGTTGGAGATGATGGAGCCCTGCTCCAGTGTCAAGGACAGGTACTGAATCTAGCATTACTTTTAGCAAATGGCATAGAACGGCTTGAACTTCATTTATGATGCATTTGATCTTTCTCATGTACAGAATTGGACTAAGCATGATAACCGATGCAGAGGAAAGAGGGTTTATCAAACCTGGTGTGGTTAGTATATACTTTCCTGAACCCATTTTGGTGGATAATATCCGGAAATTAGGAAAGTCTGAATTCCTAACTATACATTTTGAATAAGAAAAAACAAGATTTTGCTGGAACTGATGAAGGCAATCATTTCCAAATAACTACTATAATGCTTCTGCCCACCTAAGAAGACACAATATAGACTGACTGCATATATCAAATGCATATAGACTTTTAAGCAATTGTAGTATTGGTATCAACAGTTGGCATTAGAGTCTGGTGATCCTGTACAATGTATAAGATGGCTATTATGTCTTGTTTACTTCACTCAGTGCCTTATTACCTAAATGTTTCAAATATATAAAATATTGACCTGTTTCCTTGTGTTCACTTTTTTCTTGCATTTGTTAGAGCGTTCTGATTGAACCTACCAGTGGTAACACTGGGATAGGGCTCGCTTTTGTGGCTGCTGCCAAGGGTTACAAACTCGTCCTCACAATGCCTGCTGCCATGAGCATTGAGAGGAGGATTATTCTTAAAGCTTTTGGCGCGAAGTTAGTCCTCACTGATCCAACTCTGGGCATGAGAGGAGCTGTAGAGAAGGCAGAAGAGTTGGCCGCAAATACACCAAATTCATATATCCTTCAACAGTTTGAAAATCCTGCTAACCCAAAGGTATAATTTTGAGTTGAACTTCATGAAAAAAATGCTTCTTTTAATATATATAGAGGTATATATAGAAACATAACCTATGTGCATAGGTTCATTATGAGACAACCGGCCCAGAGATATGGAAAGGAACAGGTGGCAAGATTGATGCGTTTGTTTCTGGTATTGGAACTGGTGGCACAATTACTGGGACAGGAAGGTATCTCAAAGAGCAAAATCCAGAGATAAAGGTAGGATATATTACTCATCAACTACTACTTGCAACTTCTGATGATGTGTGGGGAAGCAATTCTTTCTTATTCTATATTTGCTTTATTCTCAACTAAGTTGCAGTTTCATTGTTTATGTTCTTTGTTTCAGCTCTATGGTGTGGAACCAGTTGAAAGTGCAGTTCTGTCAGGAGGCAAACCTGGTTAGTTGCTACGTTGATTTTCTTTTGGCACTTCACATGGTTCCTTCTTCTGTATCCTTTTTTCTGTGTATATGAAGTGGTGGAGCAAATTACTGCATATGTATTATATTTCAGATGTGAAAGCTCATTTAATGTGTTTGCACATGTCACCTAAGTAAATAACTATTTGAAAGTTCTAGCGGCAACTGCTAGTTAAACTTTGAAGGCTAGTCAACAATGAATCATTGTACTGCAATTTAGATGTTTATAGGGTGTTTAAATCATTTGCTTGAAGAGGCCTTTGTTCCACTATGCTATATCTTTGATTTTTCCTGTCCCAATTTGAAATATAAATTTCGTCCTGATTTAAATATTGGATTCTGAATGAAGTTAGTGCTCGAGTTTTTTTGCAGTTTGACTTAGAAACAGTATGCTTCATTGTTCATCTGATTAGAGAAAAATAGATTTGGAAAACTCTTTTATGAAAGGTTTTGCTCCATATGCTGGAGATAGCATAAATTTGACACCATATTTGCTACTCTGTTAATTGTAACAGCCCCCCATAAAATTCAAGGAATAGGGGCTGGATTTGTCCCTGGTGTTCTGAATGTTGGTCTTATTGATGAAGTCATCCAAGTAAGTCCACAAATTTGAGTTCAAATAGTTGTATACTTACATAATCAGACTGGTCAATAACCTTACATCTAATTTTCCTTTCATAAATACTTTTTTGGCCCTACATCTAATATCCAGTGCTGATGTGGTGATTAGGTTTCAAGCGATGAAGCAATTGCAATGGCAAAGGATCTTGCTTTGAAAGAAGGGCTATTGGTGAGTGACTATCCTTCAAATTCTTGATAGTATGCTTGCTATCAGCAATAATTTTGTGTTCCATTGGCCTTCATGAACGGGCCTCTTTTATTTATCATTTTTCACTGTAGGTTGGAATTTCATCCGGGGCAGCCACTGTTGCTGCTATTAGGATTGCACAGAGACCTGAAAATGAGGGAAAGCTCATTGTTGTAAGCATCTCATTTTTTTTCATCATGGCATATTGCCAATGTTGCTTCAGTTATCTTCATGCATTAATTAAGTAATAATTTGCAGTAGATCTTTATGTGTTAATTTCATGAGGCTCTCAAGAATCCTTATGATAGATATAGATACACTTTTAGAGTAGATAGATTGATTATCCTAAGACAAATGCATATTTTGACGATTAAGAGTTTTTCACCGTATCTATCCATGGTTCATACTTTATTCATGCCATGCAAATTTGTGAACTGGCTGTTTCTTCTGCTATAGGTTGTCTTCCCAAGCTTCGGGGAGCGGTATCTTTCTACTGCGCTTTTCGAGTCCATAAAGAAAGAGGCCGAGGAAATGGTTTACGAGCCTTTACTGTAAATTTTGGTTGTGCAGCTTGCCTACATCCACAGTGCTTTGAGTTATTCTGAAACGCCTATGAAATAATACAGTGAGTCGTGTGTGCGTCTGAAATTGTACTTGTCCTTGTTCATTGTGTATCTTGGTTGTGACAGCGTGTAGAATTTCCACTTCGGTAACAGACGCATCTCTTCATTCTGTAACTCCAATGTATAAAATAAGTGTGTTTACCATAAAAACTGTGTTTCCATTTTTTTTAAATGTGCTGTATATGCATTTATGTCATAAAGTTGTGATATCTTACACCTTTGCATCTATGACCACTAAAAATAATTGATATTTGTGACTGAATTTTCCATCGTAAATCTTATAAAATTTACCGTAAATAAAAAACTATTTTATAAGCATATCTTCCGCTCCACATCAATCACGAGTTTTTTTTCCTTTCGTACATCGTCGTAACGCCCTTAATGATATAAAAAAAATTGCGAGGGATGATGAACATATGTAAAACATCAGTTGTAAACAAATTTATGGCAGAAAATATTTATGGCACAATGTAAGACGGATAAGTCTGTCTTAATTCGATGCGGAAAAACTTGTTCGCCTCATTTTGAAGCGAACTTTTTTCTATCATAATTTGAGACGGAAGGTAGTTCGCCTAAATTTGAGGTGAATTTTTTTCATCTCAGTTTTAGGCCGGTAGTTTTTCAGCTCAATTTGAGGCAAAAAAATATTTGTCGAAAATTAATAATATAGAAAAAAAATTAAAATATATGCATATTAAATCTGCCTTGGGCAGATTCCCCAAGGCATATTTTGTAAAACCCCAAATTTTTGCACAGCCCAAGCCCACTCATTTTCTGCAGCCCACTAGCCTAAATAGCCCACATCCCACCTAATCCCTAAGTATAAAAGGGTAGAACCAGAATTTTTGCCCTTTTCTCACTCCCTCACTCTCTCTCTTGCTCTCATTTCCCTCTCCACACAAGAACCCCATGGCTAGGGTTTGAAGCTTCACCCATTGTGCAGCTCAAGAAGGCTTGGTGGAGGAAGAAGGAAGGTCAAGAGAGGAAGGAGAAGAAGTCTTAGAAGCTTTGGGAAGGGGAGGAAGAAGGAATCACCACCAAAGAGGAAGAAGAGGCT
>LTAE01001354.1:24965-52118 GCA_001647135.1 Pontederia paniculata | reverse complement strand
AATTCCCCCCCCCCCCCCCATTGGTGCCATCTAGATCCTACAATTGAAACCACAAATGATGAAATTGATGTGATGAATGAAGAAAAACCACAAGGAAATGATATGGAGGTAGAATTGCTTCTATCAAGCATAATGATTGGAGACAAGTACCTTCGCATCCCTTAGACAATATTATTGGAGATATAAATGAAGATGTGAAAACAAGAAAGTCATTAAGATTTTTGTATGTTTTTTTTTGCCTTCTTATCTCAAATAGAACCCAAAACTATAGATGATGCAATGGATGATTCAAACTGGATAAATGCCATGCATGAGGAGCTGAACAACTTTGAGAGAAATCAAGTTTGGTATTTGGTAAAGAGACCTAAGGATCATCCCATAGTTGGAACAAAATGGATATTTAGAAACAAACAAGATGAAACTGGAGTTGTTGTGAGAAACAAGCTAAATTTGTTACAAAAGGCTACTCTCAAGTTGAAGGGATTGATTTTGATGATACTTTTGCCCCAGTTGCTCATTTAGAAGCAATTCAGATTCTTTTAGCATTTGCTTGCTTCAAAAATTTCAAATTGTTTCAAATGGATGTTAAGTCAGTCTTTCTAAATGAATATATAAATGAGGAAGTTTATATTTAACAACCTCCAAGGTTTGAAAACTCAAAACGCCATAATAATGTATTTAAGCTCTCTAAGGCACTATATGGGCTTAAGCAAGATTCTAGAGCTTGGTATGAGAGGTTGAGCTCATTTCTTCTTGAAAATGAGTTTTCAAAAGGAAAGGTAGACACAACTCTATTCTTGAAGTATATTGAGAATGATATATTACTTGTGCACATATATGTGGATGACATTATCTATGGATCCACAAATTCTCAAATGTGTAAAGAATTTGAAACTCTCATGCATAAAGAATTTGAGATGAGTCTAGTTGGAGAGTTCACATACTTCCTTGGTTTCCAAGCTAAACAAACTGAGGATAGAATTTTTCCAAACCAAGGAAAGTGCACAATGGATCTGCTTAAGAGATTTGAAATGGAAAATTTCAAGCCAGCTCCACTCACATGAATACTCTTACTAAACTTGATAGTGATGAAAGAGGCAAGAGTGTAGATCAGAAATTATATAGAGGTATGATTGGGAGTCTCCTATACTTAACTGCTTCTAGGTCTGACATTATGTTTAGTGTATGCCTATGTTCAAGATTTCAAGCTAATTCTAAGGAAACTCACATAGTGGCCACCAAAAGAATTCTGAGATACCTTAAGAAAATACCCAACTTAGGATTATGGTATGATAGGAATTCATTATTAGACCTTTGTGCCTACTCTGATTCAGATTTTGCTAGATGTAGAGTAGATAGAAAGAGTATGAGTGGTATGTGTTGTTTTCTTGGTAGCTTATTGATTTTTTTGGCCAGCAAGAAGCAAAATTCAATTGCTCTTTCCACAATTGAAATTGAATATATTGTTACTGGAAGTTGCTGTGCACAACTGTTGTGGATGAAATAACAACTTCTAAACTATGACATAATATCAATGTTGTCAGAACCGGACCGGACATCGACCCGGAAAAACATTCGGGTCAGGTTTAACCGGTCAAACCGATTAAACCGGACGGTCGAACCGGATACTATTAAAANATATCAATGTTGTCAGAACCGGACCGGACATCGACCCGGAAAAACATTCGGGTCAGGTTTAACCGGTCAAACCGATTAAACCGGACGGTCGAACCGGATACTATTAAAAAATATTAAATTCAAATATGATTTATAATTTATATAAAGAATCATAAATGAATGATTAAATATGAAAAAAAATTAAATTTATTTTCAAAAGTTATGATGAATTAACGTTTTATTTGATATAAAAAAATATTAATAAAAATATATCTTAATAATTATTTATTCAAAAAATAAATATCAGCTAAACAAATTCTTTTATAATTAAAAAGAAAAAGAAAAAAAAAATAAAAACTTATTTAAAAGGCCCTGAATTAAAACTTTTCTTCATGGCCCAGTTGACTCCAAAGCCCACTTCTCTTAATTCAGCCTAGTTTTTGTTTTTCTTTTTTTTATTGAACCGGCCGGTTCACCAAAATAACCGGTTCAACCCTTATTTTTCCGATTTTTGACCGATCCAATTAGGTTTTCCATCGAACCAGGACCAGACTAGGCCCCGGTCGACGATCGAACCGGTCGAACCGGCCGGTCCGGTCCGGTTCTGACAACACTGCATAATATGTGAAACCATGTCATTAAAGTGTGATAATACTAGTGCAATAGAAATGACTAAGAATCCTGTGCAACACTCTAGAACTAAGCATATTGACTTAAGATATCACTTCATCAGAGAAGATGTATCACTTAAAACCATCTCTATAGAACATGTCCCAACTGAAAGACAGCTAGTTGATATATTTACAAAACCTTTGGAAGGAGATAGGTTTAACATGTTAAAGAGATAAATTTGGATGTTGGATTTAGGAATTTGATGAACAATTTAACTTATTGGTGACTTGTCTATGCAAGTATCACTGATTAATGGAGTTGTAAATTGATTGTGTTGCACAACACATACATGATACTTATTTACTCTATCTCATGATCATGTTATCCTCTTCTAAATTATTATTCTCTTCTAGATGTTCACCTTAAATGGAACAATAGAGAATCTCGGGTAGTGAATGATAAGTTGTTGAGTATCAATTTGGTCACAGACTTTGGACGTCCACTTTATATTTTGGACGTCCGAAATATTGTTGATATCTAGTGATCCCGAGCATAGGGCGCCCACTGTTAATCTTTGGACGATCGGTGTAAGTACTCTACCTAGGTTCGGTTGACCACTCTACAAACCAAAGGCGTCCTTTGCGATGAAAATCTTAATGACATACTAAAAAATTCGGACGCCCATTGTCCATACTTCGAACGACTGAGATTAAATCATGACTCAAGACCAACTCGAATATAGGGTGTCCATCGATATCATAGGATGACTAGTGAAACTATAACATGACACCCCAACTAAATCGGTCGACCTATAATCTTCTTCGGGCAATCGATGTTGCGAATACTATATATAAGTGGGTCATCCTTAACCATCGTCGTCTTGGAACATTCTCAAAGGGCGACCTTTCGTGTTCTTCCGCCTCCTTGACTACAAGCTGTTTTCAAAACTCATGTGATCTTCAGCGTCTTGAAAGCGATAAAAGTTTTCTCAAATAGGGATTCAAACATCTAGGTAAACCTAAAACATCATCTCTATGCATCGTTCATCTGGATTTTTTTTAGGTTTTACTATCGAATTTATAACCAAGTCTAAACCTTGCTGTGAATGTTGTTCATCTCTTTCAGGATCAAATCTTTCTAACTTTCTTTACTACTCCAAAGTTCTTCCTGAACTCATCTTATTAATCTTTCTAATTCATTGACACTTTTCACTTCAATCATGTCTCCTACTCCAAAAATAAAGACCCATAAAAAGAAAACAAAGAGAGAAATCAGTCTCACAACCCCAAAAGAGAGTCGAATTAGGAGAACCCTCTGCTCAAGCATCATAACCTATTCCTAATAGAGTCGAGTCGTCTAAGACAACCGAAACTCCTCAATCACATGAAAGGCCCTTTAGTCACCCACAATTCATTAGCGAGACCGTTCTAAATCAGTA
The DNA here is from genome assembly GCA_001647135.1 of Pontederia paniculata. Lineage (NCBI taxonomy): Eukaryota > Viridiplantae > Streptophyta > Magnoliopsida > Commelinales > Pontederiaceae > Pontederia > Pontederia paniculata. The sequence continues at coordinate 48,451 of LTAE01001354.1, read as the reverse complement.
CTTAATTCTCTATAATGAACACCGATTAGTTGAACCACAACACTCTATGATTGGGAAAGTCTTCAATTTGCTGGTCTTAAAGAAACGTTTGAGCAATGCGACTAGCTCACATTCCTTGATCTAAATGAGCCAGTTTATCCCTATGTTGTCAAACACTTTTATGCAAACGATGACATCCATCTTGAAATAAAATCCTATTTGCAAAGAGATATTTTTCCATGACTGAATCTAAATTAAACGAGATCCTTGATACTCCTGGCTTCACTCACATAAACCTTGCTCCAATGCATTGGCCTCACATTTCCTACACCCAAAATCAAGCTGCACTAGCTGTGAGTGGAGGAAAAGTTGATACTTTTGTTCAAGGATCTTTTCACAAATATCTCACCCCCATCATGAAAGCCATTCACCACATAATTACCCATGTAGTGCTTCCTAGAGTTGATCATTACACATGAGTAAATCTCCTTGATTTAGTTGTTCTTGCCCACCTTGTAGATCCTGCAATCCCTATAATTTCCCTAGGAAATCTTCTTATATATCATCTTATTTAAACCAAAGAAAAAATTCACTTTAAATGGACCAAGGGTGCTCATCTCTACTTTGGCAATCTCATTACCTTTATGATCTGAAAAGCTTGTCGAACAACCTTGTTCTCTAAACAAGAAGATGTTCTTCATCCAACCCAGAATGATAAAATTTCCTTCTCTACGTTAACCAGAAAAGGATTCACCAAGAACACCCCTTAGAGTAGTGAGCAACCTCCTGTATCTGAGTATCAGGACACCAATCAGGAACCTGAGGACACTAGAGTCACCTCTACGACTGGAGTCCACGAGCAAACTCCTCAGGAAATTAGGACACCTTATACAGCTGTTGCTACCTCCTCCTGCACATGGCCTCCAAGTCGAGAAGATTGGATTTCATTGTGCAGCAAAGTAGACACCATGTCAACCCAACTCCACACCGTGTCAACCCAACTAACTCAGGCCCTCGAAGTATTACAAAAAATCAGTAATGAACAAAGCGAGGTTAGAGAGATCAATAAAGATATTGCTGTTCACCATAACCAAGCATGTTGTCATTAGCGTGAAGTGGAAGGGTTCATGAGGGAAACCGGGTATGAGCCCTATGAAACCCCCCTTACTGATAAACACAAAGGGGGAGAAAGAAATCAGAGGAGTGAACCCCATGAAGAAGAAGTTGGTATTCAAGAGGAGGGTCATGAGAATCAAGAATAGGTAAATGAACAAGGAGAAGCTGTTGCTAGAGAAGAAGATGATGATCTTCAAAGGAAAGCTGATGCTAGAGAAGAAGATGTTGATCCTCAAAGAGCTAGAGCTGGTCAGGAGATTAATCATGGAGAAGAAGAAGAAGCTGGCCAAGCAATTACTGAAGTAGAAACTGGTCAAGTTACTACTGAAGCAACAATTAATAAAGATGGCCAACAATATGAATTTCAAGAACTGTTTGCCGAGCAAGAAAGTGAAATTAACAATATGTTAACAAAAGTACTAAATAAAATATTAGAAGATACAACAAATGCAACCATCGAAGAAGCTGAGAACACTTCTGCTTCAACAATTTCCCTTCCTGAAAAGAAGTTTGGAAAAAGCTTCAAGAGGAAAAAAATAAGGACAAGAAGAAATAGATAGATAACTTTTTTTGTAAGACAAAATCTGTGTATGTAAACATTCTAAATCTGAACATATGATACTCTATGTTTCAGAAATGAAATGAGTATATTTTTGAATTTGTTAAGCAAATATATTCTCTAATTTTCTTTAAGTGTGTTTCTTACTGAAAATTGTTAAAATGAAATGCAAAATGTTCCTGATTTGCATATCCTAGATATGCATGCATATGTTAAGAGGGAGAAATGCTTGAAAATGGGAGATATATGTTTTAGGGGGAGCAATTCTGATTAGTTAGATTTTTTATGAGTATATTTTTGAATTTGTTAAGCAAATATATTCTCTAATTTTCTTTAAGTGTGTTTCTTACTGAAAATTGTTAAAATGAAATGCAAAATGTTCCTGATTTGCATATCCTAGATATGCATGCATATGTTAAGAGGGAGAAATGCTTGAAAATGGGAGATATATGTTTTAGGGGGAGCAATTCTGATTAGTTAGATTTTTATGTAAATTTTTCTGTGAAACTAACCCTAAGCCACTCCTCATCAATTTGTAATCATAAAAAAGGGGAAGATTGTTGAACCTAGGATCTCGATATTATTTTAATGATCACAAATTTATGAGAAAGCTTAGTCAGTACTAATGATTTTTAATTTGATGTGTAGAAGACATGATTTTTAGTTTGAGTCAGTAATAGATCGACCGAAGTCGAAGAATGGACAGACCTATGTACAGAGAAGAATTGAAGAAAAAATCCTAAGTATGGAGCGATCGTCCTAAGGATGAGAAGAGGTCGACTGAAGTGAGGAGCAATGACTGAAGATATGAAGCTAAGTACTGAATTGTCGACCGAGGATGAATATTGGACAAACGAAGAAATAGTCGAGCAGGGAAGGTCGCCCGGTGAAAAGAAGTGGGCGACCGAAGGTTCGAAGTCAACAATACAAAGGTTGAGTGGACGCCCTATGACGAGGACTGATTAACGTTATTTTAAAAGTGAAGGTAGAAGAGGTCGTCCGAAGAATTCAGGGAAGAATCAATGGACGACCGAAGTACTCCAGATGGAAAGAAAGGTCGTCCGAGAGCTTCATAGTTAAAGTAGTGGACGACCGGAAGAATGCATAAACATAAGAAAAGTAAGGAAAGGTCGTCCGAAGATTTCAGTAAATAAACAGTGGACGACCGAAGTATTCATGATGTAAAGAAAGGTCGTCCGAGAGCTTCAGTTTTAAAGCAGTAGACGACCAGTGGAATACAAAGGTTAGAGAGAAGTCAAGAGAGGCCGCCCGCAACACTCATTGAAAAACAGTAACGACCGATGACTTCAGTAGAACAAGAAGAGGTCATCCGAATTTTTCATTGCAGAAACAATGGACGATCAAAGATGTTCAGAAGAGGAAAGAAGAGGTCGTCCGAAGTAATTAAGTGAGAATAGTGGGCGACCGAAAAAGTTGATAAAAGAAAAGAAAGGTCGTCCATTGTAGCTGAGCTGTCAAAGGACGACAAAAGCATGTCAGAAGATTAAGAAAGGACGTCAGAGAAATTCAGTGAAGAATTAACGGACGATCAATGACTGCAGAAATAAAGAAAGGACGTCCGAGAAATTCAGTGAATAATTAGTGGACAACCAAAGCATGTCAGAAGATAAAGAAAGGACGTCCGAGGAATTCAGTGAAGAACTAGAAGACGACCAATGACAACAGAAGATAAAGAAATGACGTCCGAGAAATTCAATGAAGAATAAACGAACGACTATAGTATTCGGTAAAGAAGCGAAGGACGTCCGAAGGATTGATGTTCAGTAAGTGGACGACCAAAGGAACTTGACGAAGAAACTTGAAGGAAGCGAAGGTCGACCGATGTCATCAATGGATGACCTATGGAAGTGAAGAAGGAACTATGGCTGAAGCCCGTTACTGCGGACGTCCAAAGGTGAACGGTGGACGATTGAAGCATCAGACGGCATATTGACGGGTGAACTTACCAGAGCAGCGGTCGACTAATGAAGCAAAAGCAGACCACCGAGGAGTAGGTCAAAAGTACTGTACTTGCATTAACGACTAATTTCTGAGAGAGAGAGATTAGACGTTTGTGTAAGGATATAAAACTAAGTCCCAAGAGTCTTGGGAGATAACTTTGACAAATTAATTAGTGAAACTGAAAGCTTGAGTGAAAAGTCTAAGTTCCTCTTTCTAAGCATTCTAGTGAGAATCCAGAATAGAAGGGAGTNCCCCCCATCTTTGTGACATCTAGACCCTACAGGTAGGTGTTTCAATTAATCTCTTTGGAGTGTGAACTTCTAAGACATGATCTAAACTATTCTATGTTAAATCAATTTTATAAACCCTAAATTGCATGATCATGATAAGAAAAAGACTTCCTTATGTTCGTGAGAGATCTTAATTGATTACAGTTGATTCTCATCGATCCTCCCTCTAATCCATAAGATGAGAGAGAGAGGGGAAGGGGAGACGATAAAAATTGTGAGAAAAGTAGAGAAGATAAATCCTATTTATAGAGAAGAAAAAAAGTTTAGATAGAGTTTGCTTGTGATTAATTAAGAGTCCTTTCTCAACCAATTTGAATATGAGTAAAAATATTAAATAAATAATTTGATTTGACTCTTATCCTTTTTCTAATCCTATTTTATCTTTTCTTTTTATCTTTTTATTTTTTATCTAAAAATTAAGATTGTTATATATGTATATATTTGAAAGAACGTAGCCAATCACTTCTTGAAATAAACATAACAAAAAAACAAATGGTGAGGGCCCTACCCTCAACCTGGGTGTGAGTGTGATAAAAAGACAATCATGATTTTAATTTATTTTAATGAAAATATTTTTTAAGAAAATAAAATTTTAAAAGAGTAAATTTAGTAAAAAAAATAAGTTGTATGTGTTTGATATATGTCTAGCTTTCATTTTTTTTATCAACTGAATGTTATTTTCTTATTGACCAATCATTGTCAAATATTAAAAAAAGATGAAATTATTTTTCAAAAAAGTTATCAAAATAAACAAAATCTATTTTTTTAGATAATCATAATAATATCTTAGAAACCAATGTTATATATATATGCAAAAAGTAAAGTCCTTTTGTAAACAAGATATTATTTTAACGGATTAAAAATTGTGTTTTCTTTTTTTCTTTTTTTTTCTATGGATATGACTCCACCGATGTATTAGATTTACTAGCACTTGACTAATTCGTTGTTCGGACGGGAGCGACAAAGGATAAATCTTGATCAAATTGATGATTCTAAAGCTCGAACTCAGGATTATTAGCTCTCAATCCTTCAACTCGGAGTAAAGACCCACTACCCATATTAGCCATATGTGACAACCAATTTAGGTTGTGTTTTCTTTGTTCACACATTCATTGCCATGTTTCATCTTCCCATTTCTAAAATAAGTGTTGATCAAGTGTCTACTTTAATTTCTAATACACTAATCAACTTATGCATGCACAATCAAGTAACTAGGACAGGTCATCACCAAGTTTTCTGCAGCAAAATCCACAATTTAAATACATCATATACCATGATAAATAATTACAACATAAACTAACTCGATCGACATACAACTTTTTAGATTTACACAGCTTCGAATGCGAAGTACAACAATTAATGCTTAGATAATATCCCGTTAATTAACTTCCAAACCCTACATATCACAGCATGCAATTATTTCAGGTGTTATGGTCCAGGTTAAGAGAGGGTGTAAATATTGCCTGCCCTGGTGATAAGAGTGCCTTGGGATCATACTTCCTCTTCAGTGCAGCAAAATTGTTCCATTTGGATCCAAAGTGCTTCATCCACTCACCTCTCGTTGTGTAGTAAGGCAAGTACTGCTTGTACTGGATCCCCTCCTGCTCGCAGAACCTTAGTATCCCTGCGTTCTGCTCGTCCATCTCCCCCCAATCTTCTCCTACTGCAGATCGAAGCAGCCCCACAGAGTAGAACACTTCCTCATCAGGAATCACAGCTGACATCCTCTCATCCCACCTGCATGAAGCAATGAAATTATATATTTTCTTCTCAAGCGTATGGAGTGAGAAAGATAGAGCCCACAGAAGAGAGCCATGATCGCTGAAACCAGTAATCTGAATAGTGTTGTCTATGCATCTGTGTACACGTACTTGTTTCTGTTCATGGGGTACACTAGAACTGGACCGGAGGAGTTGTCGCGCTTAAGAATGCCCTTGAAGACGCCGGCGTTGAGGTCATGCACCCTCGACCTGGGGAGGAATATGTTGAGCCATGGATGAGGGACCTCCCAGAGGCCCTTGGCCCGCAGCTTCAGCTCCCCATCGTGCACCCTGTTGAGGAATTGCTCGTAGGACACGTCGTTAGTGAATGCGAATCCTGACACAAAGCTCAGCTCTCCAAGCAATGATTCAAGTTCCTGTCAGATTGAATTTTCTCGTCAATAAATTGCAGTAGAAAATGTTTGGACGAAATAAATCATAAGAAGAAGACATAAAAGTTTCGGGCGGATTGAGTTTTCTTTTTTATACGAAGAAAACAGTATATAATATAAGATACTGAATAATTAAGAAGCTTATAAAAAATTTAATACAAAGTAAGAAACAAAAACTCTAAAATTATTTAGGTTAAGCCCCCGCAAGAAATTCTCTAATTTCCCTTCGATCAACAAGATTTTTTTATCGATTTTGTCGCTAAATTATTTGAGAGATTAATTGTAAGCATAAGAAATTATATGAATTTCTCATCAACACAAATAAAAATCCATATAAAATATTGTGTATATGATTTATATATTTTCCGTTCTCTTGTTAGACCTGTTTGTCGTACTCGATCAGCCATATATAATTGACATAAAGTTTCTACATGATGACATATGAATGTGCAACTTCGAAAGACAAACGAAAACATGACATTAGAAACCAGTTCGGGTATATAAATAGTGACTGTTTTTAATCTCTGAGATGGCTGATGCTTGTCATCATACTATTTTGTGCCACTATAGTTGACTAGTCATCGTGTTTTATGCTTTTTAAAGATGTTTGGTGCAAATATAATGATCATTATGATATTAATATATTGCAGGGGCTATATACATGTCTCGTTTTTTATGGAGAAAAAATTGAACATAAAGCAAAACAAGATTAGGTAAAGATTTGTAGATTAAAGACTACACAAAAAGTCTTATCGGAAATTAAAAGAAAAGACTACAAAAGAGTTCCAAACAAGCAAAGACGACTAGATGACCAAGGGCAGAGAAAGTACACTACGTCGTTATTGAAAAAACAAGTACACCATGTTAGTCATAACATATTGAAGCACTAGCATCAAATACATGCAAACGGGGTCCACGAAAATTAGACATGTTGCATGCACAAGATGGATGTCAAAAGCTTCAATTTGCATGTCTAAGGGACGTTCAGGGAATGGGCATCTTTTGGCATATAGGGAGGGGGTTGCATGATGCATGGGTCACAAGGATGAGCAAGAGAGAGAGCAAACCTGATGGACAGAAGATGCTGCATCTGAGTCATACGAGTACACGGCTCCCTCTAAGCAGTAGATGGAGCCAAACTTAGCAGCTAGCGCTCTGATCCTGTCCAGGTCTGAACCAGAGAAGAAGGAAGACCTCCAGCTGCTCAGCAGCGTGTGGTCCATCAGCAGCGATCCTTCCACGTAGTTGAAGCCCTTCTGGTCCATAGATATCAGGCGCTCCTGGTCGCTCGTGAAAAGGGAGAAGTCCGTGTAGATGAGCCGGATCCATCTGACTTTTTCCGGCGCCGGCTCGACGGCTATCCGGGCCCTGGTGATGATGCCGAACTGGCCGAGGCCTCCCAACACCCCGTAGAACAGGTCTTCATTCTGGTCACGCGAGCATGTAATCATCTCGCCTGTCCCTGTTACAAATATTACTAACTGATTTAAATCTTGTATGTTAATTTATATTTCTTTAATACTTTAACAATTCATTTATATCGTTTTAGTACCAGTGATGACATCCAATTCGTAGACGTTGGAGATCTGGGGCCCGTGCCGGAAGGCCTGGCCGCTGACGCCGGCGTTGGAGAGGGTGCCGCCGACTGTCAGGTAGAGGTAATCGGTCCACGAGCCCGGCGCAGCGCCGTGCTTGAGCGATTCCCGCAGTACGTCGATCCAAAGCTGCTCGCCACCGGCATCGACGTACCCTATTGCGCCTCGGCCGTCAGCAGTACTGCCGGTATTAATTGATACGTTCACGCGATCGTGCCGGTCGCGACCTAACGAGGGCATGTCAATGACCACACCGCCGGGTGCAAAGGCTTGGCCCCTGACGGAGTGACCGTGGCCTCGCGCAGCGATCGTGAACGGCCGGGAGGACAAGTAAGAGAAGCGGACGAGGGCCGCAACGTCGTCCTCAGACGAGGGGCGGAGCACGGCAGCGGGTGCGCCGGCTTGGGTGAGACGGCCGAAGTCGATGGCGGCTTCGGCTGTGTCGTGAGGTTCGAAGGTGAGGTTAGGTGAGAGGTCGAGGTCGAGGAGGCCTTCGGGTAGGCTGCTCGGCCATGGCCGGAGCTTGCCGGCTACGGAGAGAAGGCTACCGATGACCATTATTGACATGAACAAGCGAAAAGAAGAGGTGATCCTTGGCATCAGAAGAATGGTGCAATTGTGCAAATTTAGAGTGTTAATGCATGACCCAAGGCGAGAGAGGTTGCTATATATATAGATTTCATAAGAAGATACGTAGGACAGGGAAGAAAGATTGAGATCTTGGAGATGTGCAGAGGAGATCTTGGTGAAGGGCTTGGTAGATTTCTTTTTTGGTAAATGGGTTCGTAGATTTCTTTGTTGCGGGGCCGAACGCGGACATCTTTGAGGGTTCTGTCAAAGATACGGAGGACTGCTTTCAGGGATTCTATCTCCATATAATTTGACCTACGTACACGTACATATAATAGAGGGGGTGAGAGAGAGAGAGAGAGAGAGAGAGAGAGAGAGAGAGAGAGAGATGAAACTTACTTGGATGTCAAGAAGTTCTTAATATAAAGTATTGCTCAAACTTAAGAAAAAATTGCTTATTCTTCTTTACTTATTTGATTTATTTTCATAAACTAAGTCATGTGAATATTCCTAATAAACAAACAGAAGTAAAGGAGAAAGAGTTTCAATTTAAAAAAAAATAGAATTTAATTTACATGATATTGTCTTTTTCTGTCTCGTCACAATATATGAATATTATTAATATATCAATATTGAACATGTTGCTAATCTTAATTTGAGCCTTTTGATTAGCGTGTGTGGTACTTCCAAGGGAACAATTCATTATTTTATTAAGTAGGTTAGTTTCTTTCTTATAAACTTTGAGTATAATTCGTTATAGTTTGAATTCGAATGAAACATGTGAACAAGATGTTACTTGTTTGTTTACATTTTATTAGTGTGAGTTACGTGCTTGAACTCTTTGGACGAATTAATTAAGCTAAACTAAGTTAAGACCATTACATTAAGCACAAAGGCTACATAATTATAGCATGATGACAAAGGAAAAGGTGTTTAATTACGTTCAAGCTCTTGGACTTTATTTATGAACATCGCCAAAGCATATGCTCCTATGCATATATTTTTTTTGTTTTGTTCTTTAGAATCTTTTGATGAAATTGTTGCAATTAAAACGAGGATCAATTAAGTCATCACTTGGTGTCCCGATGCATCGCTTATCATATAATATATAGCGGATTATAGACTTATAGTCATGCAATCATGCATATAGGTCAAATAATTCAATTTATTCCTAATGTCATTTAATTAATTTATATTATTATTAGCTGATTGAATGCCTGAACGGGGTTATAACATAAATGAATTAAATCAAAATCTCACATCTCATATCTTAAAGGGTAACATATCTAACCAATTAAGTGGTTTTGAATCGTAATAAGTTTTGTAGGAGTCGTTTGGTTGTGGAGTTATTGTAGATGGACTAACTTTTTTTAATCTATGAAATAATCTCACTTTTTTAATCCACCAATAATAAGTTTAATTCATGTGAAAGATGAAATATATTTATCTCTACTTTTTTATTCCCTGCACAATAAATGATGTGGGTTCCACCAGATGGATTAAATGAGTGTTTGGTTCAAATGTGGGGAATAAGACCTTAATCTTGGTCTTATTCCCAACCAAACGCACCCGTAAAGATTATATATAAATCCAACTTATAGATATTCGTCCTTTTTTTATTGGAAATATTTTTATTTGTTGTTCTTTATAATTTCTCCGGAGATATGTGTTTGTAACTAAAAATTTATGTAAATAATGATATATGAAGGATTTTAGTATTTTATTAGTCCAATTTGAAGCGGGGAAAGGATGCTAACGATTGATACGAGACGTTTTTTTGTGTTCTATATTTAATCTTTTATCATGTTGAATCAACCAAATGTGAACTAATTTTCATCATTGATTTTTTCACTTTGACTCAAATTTATTTTATAATAAATTCGTCCTCAAACTTTTATTTTATAATAAAATAATCATGGTAATAACAAGTTTTCAAATTATTTTTCTGACATACACGACACTTAACATCCACGTATATTTGATTTTCTTAAAATAACTATATATATATAATATTATAAACTTAAAATAATAAAAAAATACAAGGGTCCACATCAATCACCTTCTCTCTTTATTATCGTTGGAGAAGAGAGGGAAGGGGGCAACTATTAGTAGTTTGAGAGATCATTTTATTACAACGTCGTTAGATGAATTTATTAAAAAAAAGTTAAATGATGAATATAGAGTTGAGAAAGTTAAAAAATCTAATTACTCATCAAATATGTTTTAAAAAAAATATTTAGAATAACAATCATGTATCCCAATAGTTAGTTATTACTCAAGGTCTATTGTAGGCACATTAAATTGTTGACGAACTGATTTTAGTTCAGTTAATATCAGGAGTTTAACTTTCGAGGATATATATTGTCGAAAAAATAATCACGTGATAAAAAAAAGGAAAAGAAAACTACATATACTCTGCTTAATTGTCCATTATTCATAATGGATTTGTCTTTTTATATGATCACTCGTGGTGTGCATTTGAGCATCAGATATTTTTATTATATGATCGACCATGCAATGTATTTATTTATACTATTAAAAACATAGCCGCACAAAAATCTTCGGCAGAATATTCTGAAGAATTAACTGACCTCCGACATATCAAGATTTGGTCTAGCCGTCTAGATATGTATGCAGCATGCCCTAGGTATTTAGACAACCATCTTGGTAGTGTATCAATTATTCCTTGCAAAAGCCAACCTATAAACAAATTGAAAGTGACATTACATGCGGTAAATGGAACAAGTAACACGGCGACATATATAACAATAAGTTAAATACATGAGGCACAAAACTATACATATTCTTAATTTCTAATTAATTGTAATTTCTTTAGAGATATTGGCTTGACTAATAAAAGATACTAACACCTCACTATCAAAAAATGACAAAAAAGATCGTTAAGGATAGAAAACTAGATACAAACAATAGCGTCGAACTATTTTTAGAGTTGTCAATTTATCATAATTTATATTTTTTCTCTTGCAAATGTTGAAATATTGAATTATTAATAATCATGAATATGGATGACTTCTGGATCATGATAAAAAAAATAAACCTCACTTGAGTGCTCACCTCTAAAACCCAAAGATCATTATCTAGCATCAAGATAAGAACATGAACAACTCTTTTCTCTTATTAATATTTTTGGATGTACTTATTTTCACTTCTAAAATTTTAGTGATACTTTTTTTATGAGTATTTTCCTCTTCATCTTTAACATCAACTTTTGTATGTTATATGAAATATTGCATAAAGTGAAGATAAAATAGTTATATAAGGTGGAATATAAAATTTTGACGAGTGCTATTAAGGGGATCCATATTGTTATGCTACTCGGAACATGTTAAATACTGCCACGACTTTAGTGAGCCATTACAATATTCACAGGAATCACAACCCTTACAGTAACTCCAACATATGGATGATTTCCCTTCATCTATTTGCATAGGTTTGTAGCAAAGTTAATGGTTCAGAAGTCATCGCTAGCCAAAGGGTCCCATATGTGAGGAGTTTAGGAAACAATATATAACATTAAATGGCCCACGTCCGACGGTTTATATTTCTTGCTTTATGGGGGCAATAAAAGACCCTAAATATATAAATTAATTCATATGATGCAAATTAGACACATAGCAAGAGCTTTGGGTGTGGTCAGCAAGCAAAAAATTGCAGGTCTCTAAGACTTCATGTGGTCTAGCCATCATCATACTGTTCTACTAGTATAACGTACATATGAACATTCTATATACCTTTTGAGATCTTCTCATATCTTGTCTTGAAACATAGAACTTAATTTTTAGGCAGCAAAGATTTTAGACGAAGCGTATCAAGTTGATATATGTATAAACTAAATAATTAATAATATAGTTGAAACGTTCAGTAGTTAGAGCTCTTAAGCTTTGAGAGGAAGGGGGTTCAAGAGGAGGATGCCCCTTTATCCGGGTTCTGTCGCTCTTTCGAATTTTTTTGTGTTTGTTCAGCTTCTAATTTGAAACTCCATATCTTTTAGGACTTGAAATTCTGAAACAAATTCATATCATATATTAAAAATTGTCGATATAAATTATCTAACTTAGGGCTATAAAATTATTTGATTTGTTATAATCTCTGTAATTTTCTTATTAATTATATGATATTCTCCGAAGATGTAGACAGATTAAAAATAAATCTCATATTCGTTTTCTAAGTGAGATTTCTCTCATTTGATATCCAGAGTAAGACAGATGAAACAACCATTTATCTTCATATCTTATCCATATTATCATTTATGACGTGCAGAACATGTAAAAAATCCAAGTTCGGAACTAATTAATTAGTTACCAATAGTCGAGAGTATTTAAAACTAAATTCATATGTTATCGATATTAGCATTAATGACGTGCAGAACATGTAAAAAAGCTAAGTTTGGAACTAACTAATTAGTTACTTATAATCGAGAATATTTAAAGGAAGTTTACAATTTGTTCATGTTGTGAGATGAGCAATGCTTCTTTGAACAGGCCAAGGAACAATATATAATATTAATTAAGAAAAGACCTGAGACTGCAATATCTTATTCTTTTAGGACCCGTTTGGTATGGGATTAAAGGCAAGAATAAGACCTTAATCCCATGCCGATTGCCAAACGGAAGAAGAATTGGAGTAAAAAAAATAAAGAGGAGACAGAGCATTAAATGTTGTCTCCTGCTTTGGAATATGAAAAAATGGGAACAACTTGCTCCAGCATGAGCTGCTCTTTTTTTTTTCTTTTATGATAGTTAAAAAAAGTTAACTGAAATTTTAACTTAATTATTTTAGTTTAATAAAAATGTTAACCAGTTAAATGATTATATATTTTTTAAATGATAATTTTTATAATTATTATTTCTTATTTTTATTATTTAATTTATTTAACATTGAATTAGTAGTGTATAATGATAATTAATTACATATTATTTTAATATTATATATATATTAATAGAATTATGTATTATATAGAAAGTGTAAAAGTGACAAATAATATATAATATATTTATAAAGTATTATTTTTATAATTATTTTAATAAATATATGAATTTAATATTTTCTATTCCTATTTCAACCAAACACCTATCTAATCCATCCTAATCCTACTAAAATTTGACATGCATGAGGAAGCTGACGGCACGGAGAACGTAGATCGAAGGGACATCGTGTGGTCGCTTTACGAAAGATTTCATATGGGATCCATGTACAGCGGAGCTACGTACGAGAGAAAGAGAATACGAGATAGAAAAAAACGTGTTAGATACTGCAGACAGAAGAGAGAGAAAGATCTGAGATTTCTATATACGTGATTATTTCCGTAGATTTGCCGGCTTGGATCCTCACAGCTTCACGTGTGATCGTACGGGCCCATCCCTCTCACTTTTCGCGTCAGAAAATTACACCAACTTTATTTTACAGGGTTTCTGAATCTTCCACCATGTGTCGAAAGGGCATGAACCTTTGAATCTTCCATGTGTCGATAATACAGACACAAGTATTGCAATTGAATGACCGCAAACAGAAGAACAATTCAGTTTGAGGCACGTACATAACAACTCATGTACATGTGGAATTCTTATCAGAACAGCTAGCAAAAGAATCACGAATGCTTGGTTAGGTTTAGGGCTTTGGATCTTTGTAGATGTGAGGGGGGCATGCATGCAGCCTAGAAGATGCTTCCTGCTACCTCTGCATGCAAATTGCAGATCTTGTTTGTACTGTGGACAGGCCATCAACTTTGGAAAATTAAAAGCCGCGGCGCCCCTTCAGGTCTTTTTACTGCAATGTTGGTTCAGCTAGCTAGGCATGCATCTGCAATGGAAGGACTACCCTGAACGCAATAACTTTATCTCTAAAACCTTGAGCTGACCTTTTGCTGGTTTTACATCTCCACTAGGTTGTTTCCGTGCATGATGCGTTGCGTGCTCTCATGATCTCCTGTTCATGTTACTGTTTTTGACCATATCTGCGAGCAAAAGTTCGGGTAGATCTTCTGTTTAAGATATTTCATTGCGAAAATTTTATTTCGCTGTGCAAATTTTCTAACCTCAAGATATTTCAAATTTTCAATGTTTAAGTATGTATATCTTTTCTTCAACGCATGCAGTTTTCCAAATTCAATATATGGATTCAAGTTACGTACCACATCAGTCATATAGACATACAATTATATAAACCTCTACCTCGCAGTACTTTCTCAACCAGAATCTTCATAAATGAAAGATTGTGATGGCGGGGAGGAATTAAGTGATCTGCTGAAACACGGCGTCTTACTTCCTTAAATCTATTGTTCAATACATAAGCATACTGTTTTTTTGTATATTTGGATTAAATTGTCTACTCGATCGATCGGTAACATTTTGCATGAGTTTCAGTCAAATGAATGACTATTAGTTCAAATCTTTTAATTAAGTCGAGGTTTTTAATTATATGTCGCTGTATGGATATATGATCAGGAATAATATATCTAATAGCAGATCAGTGACTTGTGCAATGATGATGTCTTCCAAATGCATTTAATTAAGATAAACAAAGATATGGTTTGTACTTGGAAGCTTAATTTGATGGATATCAGAGAATCTATATAAGCATGCAGGGATACGTCAGCATTTTTGTTCTTTCCAGATGCCATAGATTAGAGTTGTCGTTCACTGGTCAGCACTCAAATATTGCCAAGATTCTCTGAGATTACAGAGGATTTAGTTGCTGACTGACTTATTCTTGATCATGCATTTCACAGGCTTACGTTCTATGTATAATTCAATAGACATAATCCAAAAATAAAAAAAAAAGATTTGGAGATAATTTTACATTCTTGTGGATCTCTTTTAGCTAAACAGATCTAGGGAATGACTGATGCTGATGTGTTTTGGTACAAAATGTTGGATGCTTGGATACTGTGATAACTAATGAAGTGACGGTCCGGGTCATCAAAGTGGGGATCGAATAAAGAAAAGTCCAAGTAGACATATACATCTATGTGGGGATTGATCTAAAATAGGAATCAGTCAGAGTTCTCATGAAACATGCAGAGAAACACATAATTCCTGGGAATGGGAAAAGTGAGTTGTCATAACTCATAAGCATGATATATATTATGGATTTGGGAATCATATCAGATCTGTTTTGATGTGGTATGTTATGTACTCAGAAGAAATGATTTCCAGGTTCACATGTGTTTTATAATATGATCAAAGGAATCCGAACACAATTAGCATGTCAATGGCATATAGCTGATGAGATATTTCTGAAGACAAGCTTGCTGTCAATGTCGTCATTTTATAGAACACCTTTTCTTGTCAAACTTTTCTTTGTCAAAGCTTACCAGGTTTCTGGATTCCCAACTTGATCAACCATGCAGCGTATAACTCGTTCTCTTTCCAACTTTTACAAGTGTGTTACATGCGCAGTACTCTTGCAATAAAATAAGGGGGAGAAAGATCAATAACGTTCACAATATTTCAGGGTCTTCCGACGTGCCTTTATTTTGACAATTCATAGAGTAATAATTGCAGCCAAACTTCATCTGTGCTATCTAGGAAGGCATGCATATATGCTAAAGAAAATGTTCACAAGATTTCAGGGTCTTCCGATGTGCCTTTAGTTTGACAATATAAAGAGTAATAATCGTAGCTAAACTTCATCGGTGCTATCTAGGAAGGCAGCATGTTATAGACATCGTACATATTTGAGCTAAACCTTTTATCGTATAAAGCATCATTTTTTTTAAAAGTTATTATATTTAATCTTAAAAAATGGTCAAATATGATGTGAAAATTCGTATGAATAAATGGATATATTCAATATTATGTGTATAAAAAAATATAATAAATAATTAACGAGAGGTAAAATGAAATTTCAATCACTCCTTAATTAAGCATATTTTGAGCTTGAATTCTAATGTTTATAAAAAAAATCTCGTAGAAAGTTTCACCCACTATAGCCAGAAGTGCATCTTTATTTTATATTATTTGTTGAACTACTATTTTTTATAATATACTTAATTTCTTAGTGACTACATGTGAGAATTGTTTAGTATAGGATCCCGATATTATTTTGATGATCACAAATTTGTGAGAAAGCGTAGTTTGCACTAATGATATTTGATTTGATCTGTAGAAGAAAGAATTTTTATGTTCAGTCAGCTATAGATCGATCAAAATCGAGAAATGAACGACCTATGTACAAAGAAGATTTGAAGAAAAATCTTAAGTATGAAGCATTCGTCCTAAGGATGTGAAGAGGTCGACCGAAATAAGAAGCTAAGTACTGAACGGTCGACCGAGGATGAATAATGGACGATCGAAGATATAACCAAGCAAGAGAGGTCGCCCGATGAAAAGAAGTGGGAGGTTGCCCGGTGAAAAGAAGTGAGAGATCGAAGGTGCAAAGTCAACTGTACAAAGGTTGAAGAACGGATGCTCCAAGATTAAGTGGGCGTGAAGAGGAAGATATAAGTTATTTCTAAAAGTGAAGGCAGGAGAGGTCGACCTTAGGTTTCAAGGAGGAAATAGTGGATGTCCGAAGTACCTCAGATGGAAAGAAAAGGTCGCCCGAGAACTTGACAATTAAAGCAGTGGATGACCAAAAGAATGCACGAGTAAAGAGAGGTCATCCGAAGATTTGATTGAACGACCAAAGTACCCCTGATAAAGACAAAGGTCATCCAAAAACTTCAGAGTCAGAGCAGCGGACAATCAGTGGTGTACATAAGCTGAAGAAAAGGCAAAGAGATCGTCTACAGAGTTTCAGTGAAGAACAAAGGACGTCCGATGATTTCAGTAAAATAATATAGGTCGTTTGAATCATTTGTATAGAAGAAATAGACGATCAAAGATATTCAGAAAAAGGAGGAGAGGTCGTCCGAGGCAACTGGGAGGAAGCATCGGTCGACAAAGTATTCCTGATGAAGACAGAGGTCGTCCGAGTCAAAGCAACAGATGACCGAAGTGGTGAAAAGGAAGAAGGGAAGTCAAGTTAGGTCGTCCAATGAGTTTGGGTGTGAACAACGAATGACCTGAGATGTTGATAGAAGAAAAGATTGGTCGCTCGCTGTAGCTAAGCATTGTCAAAGGACGACCAAAGAATGTCAGAAGAAAAGGAAAGGATGTCCAAGGTATTCAGTGAAGAATAAGCGGGCGGCCAAAAAATGTCAGTAAGAAAGAAATGACGTTCGAGAGATTCAGTGTAGAATGAGCGGACGACCAATGAATATGTGAGATAAAGTAAGGGCGTCCGAGGAATTCAGTAAAGAATAAGCGGACGACCGAAAGTCTCAGTGAAGAAGGAGAGGACGTCTGAAGGATTAAAGGAAAATCAACGGACGACCGAAGACTGTTTGAAGAAGAATGTTCAAGTTAAATTCGAACGACCAAAGGATTGGTGCTCAAATCACAGTCGACCGAAGAAGCTTGAGAAGGAACATGATGGAAGCAAATGACGTCCACAGGTAAATAGCAAACAATCTATGAAGGAACTATGACTGAAGCTCTGACTGCGGACGTCCGAAGGTGAACGATGGATGACCAATGTACCAGACGGCAGATTGACGGGTGACTTCATTAGAGAAACGATCAACCGATGAAGAAGAAGCAGGTGACCGAAGAGTAGGTGAAGAGTACTGTACTTGCATTAACGGCTAATTTTTTGAGATAGAGATTAGACATTTATTTAAGGGTATAAAACTAAGTCTCAAGAGTCTTGAGAAATAACTTTGGAAAATTGTTTAGCAAACTTGTAAGCTTAAGTTAAAAGCCTTAGTTCTCCTTGTGAGCATTATGGTGAGAATCCAGAATAGAAGAAAGAAATTTGAGTGTTCAAAAGTGAGCTAAATTGTAAGAGGTTTCTCTCCTTGCCCTCGAAAGAAAGAAAGGAGAAAGAAGATGTAAGGGAGCATTCGCCCTTGAAAAAGGAGTTTAGTGATCTTCGGAGATATCGAGTTCGAGAAGATCGGAGCGGGGATGTAAGTCAGGAGTTCGGCTGAACCTCGTCAACAAACATATTTTTGTTTTCTTCTGTGTATTTGTTTTGCTTGCATTCAGTCTGAAATCATTTCTGCTACATAAACATTTCGGGCAAAAGATTTTAATATACTGATTCACCCCCCCTCTTGGTGCCATCTAGATCCTATAATTGGTATCAGAACATAGGTTGCTCACAAATTTGTATTTATCTGCAAATCTCGTATAGACCTAACAATTTAGAGCTAAAATGACATCAAACAATTTTACCCTTGGTGAAGGACATTCTACTTCTAGACCTCCCCTCTTTAATGCATCTAACTTCTCCTATTAAAAGATTAGATTGTAAGCTTATGTATGCTCCATGGACAGTGACATTTGGGAGGTCATTGAAAATTATTTTAATTTGCGCACTAGAATAGTGAATGGTGTTCATGTTCCTCTTTCTAGTAGTGAGTTAGATTCTACGACTAAGAATTTAAATTAATTAGATTGGAAAGCTAAGAATATTTTCTATTGTGCACTAGATTAAACATGATTCAATAGAATATCTTCGTGTACTAGCGCTAATGAAATCTGAAAAAAACTTGTAGTTACTCATGAAGGGACTGAAAAAAATTAAAGAATCAAAACTAAACATTTTAAATCACAATTATGATTCGTTTAAAATGAAACATGATGAATATGAGAATAGTGATGTTGACTTCAATGAGGAAAAGCTGGCCCTATATACAAAAAGACTCAGTAAATTAATGAAGCTCTCCAAGAAAAAGAAAGACTCAAAGAAGAAAGGATCAGCTAATAAGTCAATAATAAAGTGCTATGAGTGTAACAAGCTCGAACACTACAAAAGTGAATGTTCAACTCTGAACAAAGAAGAGCAAAGTGAAAGGCTTCTCAGACTACAAGAAGAAGAAGGCGCTCAAAAGTCGTTTGGGATGACTCAAGTGATGAAGACAGTGAAGCTGAAAAAGTATCTTCAGAAAAGAAAGAGGAAGCATTGTTGTGCCTCATAGCAAACGATGATGCATCCTCTCTTCATCCAAATGATAGTGATAAAAGTGACAGTGATAATGGTGAAGATGACTGTGAGGAAGATATCGTGTTTGATATGCATAAAGAATTTAACATTATTATTAGAAAAAAAATTATCTTAAAAAGAAAAAAAAGATAATCTTGTTCAAGAAAATAATAAGTTGAAGGAAAATAATGTTGATTTTAAAAAATAAATATATGATTTAAATGCCAAAATATTAACAAAAAATGATAACTTCGAAAAATATTTTGATACTATCAATTCCTTGAAATCAGAACTGTTAAATGTAAAAAATAAATTTGAAACATTTTCTTATGGTGGAAAGATGCTAGATGTAATGCTTTCCCAACATAAAAGTCCCTCAAACAAGAAAAGTTTAGGCTTTGACTCTTTTAGTGATAATGTGTCTCAAGGAACTATTTTCGTAAAAGCTTCACATTCTTTTGATTCGAATATGCCTAATTCCTCTACTTCTTGCACCTCTACTTGTATGAATGAATATAGGACTACTTTCACTAGCTCTCATGCTAAAAATAATAACATTGTGGATCTTAAGGCTAAAACTGTTATAGGTGTTTAACCTGTGTCCACTCATAAAAATACTATGCTTTCATCACAGGAAAATGCAAGGATTAGAAAGACAAATGCTGCACCTAAACATAAGCAGAAAAAATTATGCTTCCATGTAAAAGAGAAACACAAAATCTGCTCATATGCATACTATTAGAAATGGTTATGTGCATTCCTATTCGTATATTACTCCTGTAAATATGAACAACAATTCTGTCAAATCAAAAATTCCGCACACAAACAAAAATGCACATTCTACATGTGTTCACATCAGAAATGGCCATACTTACCTTACATGTTACATGTTTCTACTGTGGTCATCTAGTACATTATTAGTTTGAATGCACATCTATGAAAAGCATCTATACAAATATTAAACAAATATGGGTTCCTAAGGGAACTTTTAGTACTAACATTTGTGGACCCAAAGTATTTTGGGTACTAAAAATATAAACTATGTATTGTTCTTGTGGGGTGCCAAAATAAGCAAAGGAAAATCAACAAGATGGTACCTCGACAGTAACTGCTCAAAGTATATGACTGAAAATGAAGAAAACTTCACGAGCATAATAAGAACACAAAGTGAAAAAGTGACTTTTGGGGATAACAACCAAGGGAAAACTCTTGGTAAAGGTAACATTGGAAAACTTGGTAATGTAGTTATAGAAGATGTATGACTAGTAGAAACTTAAAATATAACTTGCTTAGTATTAGCCAATTGTGCGAAAGACTACATTGTTAAGTTTGAAAAAAATAAATGCTTCATATGTGATAGCAATGAAAAGGTTTTGCATATGGGATTAAGACATCAAAATGTGTATGTGATTGATTTTGATGACTTGCCTAATCACAAATGCTTAAATGTTATACATGATGAAATAGAACTATGCCATAAAAGATTATGACATTTAACTATAAAGCCATGCATAAGCTAGTACAACATAATCTTGCAAGAGGTTTGCCCAAAACCAAAATTGATAAAAATGCTATTTGTTCTTCATGTCAAAAGGGAAAACAACATAGGACATCCTTTAAATCAAAAAATGAAATTTCTACAATTTGACCCCTACAACCAATACATCTTCATTTGTTTGGTCTAATTTGCACCACCAGTCTTGACGGTAAGAAATATGTGTGTGTGTGATTGTAGATGATTATTCTAAATTAACATGGACTTTGTTTCTTGCACATAAGCATGAAACTTTTGAGATTTTTACTATCTGAGTTCAAAATGAAATAAATCTGAAAATCTCCAAGATCGAGAGTGATCATGGAGGTGAGTTTGAAAACTTATGATTTGAAGAATTATGTGAAAATCATCAATTCTCAACACCAAGAACTCCAAAGCAAAATGGAGTAGTTGAGAGGAAAAATAAAACTCTAATAGAGATGGCTAGAACTTTGCTAAGTGAGAGCAAATTGCCCAAATATTTTTGGGCAGAAGCTGTTAATACTTCATGTTATTCAAAACAAGGTATTAATTAGACCTTTAGAAAAGAAAATCTATTTTGAAATGATGTATGACAAAAGACCAAATATCTCATACTTCAAAGTATTTGGTTGCAGATATTTTCTTTTGAGAACCTTGGATAAGCTAGGAAAATTTGATGAGAAGAGTGATGATGTACTCTTTCTAGAATACTCAAATCTTAGTAAAGTCTATAGAGTGTATAATGAGAGAACACTAGTAGTTGAGGAATCAATACATGTCACCTTCAATGAAGTTGACAATGTTATTGATCAACTTGAAAAAGTTAGGATCATAGATGAGGATAATAAGGATGACCATGATTTAGATGAGCTGACCCATAAGGAGGAGAATTCTCAATCTGTTGAAATCAAGAATGATGAGATTGCTGTGATAAATGAGGAAAATCCACAAGGGATTGATATAGAAATTGAATTGCCTCCTATTGAACAAAATGATTGGAGACAAGTACTTTCACATCTCTTAGACAATATCATTGGAGACATAAATGAAGGTGTGAAAATAAGAAAGTCATTAAGAAGCTTTTGTGTTTTTTCTGCCTTCTTATCTCAAATAGAATCCAAAACTATAGAGGATGCAATGGATGATCCGAACTGGATAAATGCTATGCATGAGGAGCTGAACAACTTTGAGAGAAATCAAATTTGGAATTTGATAAAGAGACCTAAGGATCATCTCATAATTGGAACAAAATGAGTATTTAGAAACAAACTAGATGAAACTGGAGTTGTTGTGAGAAATAAGGCTAGAATAGTTGCAAAAAGGTTACTCTCAAGCTGAAGGAATTGACTTTGATGAGACTTTTGCACCAGTTGCTCGTTTAGAAGCAATTTAGATTCTTTTAGTATTTACTTGTTCCAAAAATTTTAAATTGTTTCAAATGGATGTTAAGTCAGCCTTTCTAAATGGATATATAAATGAGAAAGTTTATGTTGAACAACCTCTAGGTTTTGAGAGCTCAAAATACCCAAATCATGTATTTAAGCTCTCTAAGACACTATATGGGCTAAAACAAGTCCTAGAGTTTGGTATGAAAGATTAAACTCATTTCTCCTTGAAAATGAGTTTTCAAAAGGGAAGGTGAACTCAACTTTATTTTGAAGCATTTTGGGAATGATATATTATCTATGCACATATATGTGGATGATATTATCTATGGATCCACAAATTCACAAGGAATTTGAGATAAGTCTAGTAAGAGAATTAACTTACTTTTTTGGTTTCCAAGTAAAGCAATCCAAGGATGGCATTTTTTTGAACCATGGAAAATGCACAAAGGAGCTGCTTGTGAGATTTGGGATGAATGATTGTAAACCCAGCTTCACTCCCATGAGTACTCTTACTAAACTTGATAATGATGAAAAAGATAAAAGTATAGATCAGAAATTATACGGGGGTATGATTGCGCCCTCCTATACTTAATTGCATCTAGGCCTGACATCATATTCAGTGTATGTCTATGTGCTAGATTTCAAGCCAATCCTAAGGATTCTCATTTAGTGGCCACCAAAATAATTTTGAGATATCTTAAGAACACTCCAAACTTAGGATTATGGTATGATAGAAATTCTCTGTTTGACCTTCATGCCTACACTGATCCAGACTTGCTGGACGTAGAGTAGATAGAAAGAGTACTAGTAGCATGTGCTATTTCCTTGGTAGCTCATTAATATCTTGGGCTAACAAGAAGCAAAACTCAATTGCACTCTCTAAAGCTGAAGCTGAATATATAGTTGTTGGAAGTTGCTGTGCCCAACTATTGTGGATGAAGCAACAACTTCTAGATATGACATAACATGTGAAACTATGCAATTAAATTGTGATAATACCAATGCAATAGAGATGACTATGAATCTTGTGCATCTGATACAAATAATCATACGCTAAAAACTCAGCAATTATACTGGTCACACAAGTAATAAAATGATGAGAAGAGTGTCAAACCCACGAGAATTGATGAAATTTAAATTCTGAAATTTTATCTTGAAATCCGATTTAAGATATTCAGTGAATTATGAAAAAGAAAAGAAAAGGTAAGATAAGATAAGAAAAATAAGAAGAAAAGATAAAAGATGAGATTAAGATTTTCAGAAAAGATTAGATAAAAAGATTTAGTTTGTTAGGATTTAAAATATTTTTTACCAATATTATCTTCTAGATTTATTTAATTAAAGTGTTTGAATATTAGATGGTGGAAGAA
>LTAE01001353.1:73139-90240 GCA_001647135.1 Pontederia paniculata | reverse complement strand
TCAACTATTCTGTCAGCATATTGCTTAATAGACTCAGACTCCTTCATCTTCATCATCTCAAAACTTCTCAGCAAGTTGACTACTTTCATAGCCCTGATCTTCTCATCACCCTCATATTCTCTCTTAAGAAACTCCCATATTTCATGTGCAGTCTTGAGTTTCATTATCCTATTGAGGATTATAGGTGAAACTGATGCATATAAACATGCATGTGCCTGAGCTTTCTTCAACACTTTATACTTGTGAACTTTGATCTGATTGAGTGTCGCATTTTCTGGTAAGTCATCGACTTCAAACTTATTTTAGATGTATCTTCATCCTCATGGCCCATGCTTGATAGTTTTCTCCATCGAACTTTGGTGATGAATTCGTGGAGAATCGTGGTCCTGAGTTCAATGTTTCCATCGATAATAATCAGCCTCCTTCTCTGCAACTGTTACCCTTCACACTGCCCCTTAAGATCAAAAGGGATCTGATACCACTGTTGTTTCTCACAATCTTAACACTCAAACTCACCAATCCACTCGTGTTCAACTCATACACAATGAACACTCCAGATCAGATTGATTTCTGATGACAGTTGATATGCAGAACAACAAAATGAAGAAAAAGATGATGATAATTGACGTTTTTCATTTGTTAATCAGAAAAAAAAAATAACTGCATTATTGTCTTGAGTATTTATACTCTAAAACATTACATAACTGCTCAATGGATAAGAGCAGCCCATACACTAACACATTAACTAAACTACTTCTGCAAATAACTAACACAAACATAGCATATAACTGTCAAACATAACTGAGAAAAATATAACTGCTAATTCATTAAAGGCATGGTCTTCAGCTGAGTTGAGGCAGATAAAATTTGATTCAAACGTGCTTCAGCCTCCAATAGTCTTTGGGAGCGTTACAATAAATCTCATATTTTAAATGATTGATCTTTTACTTTCTTAATACTATATGGCACTGGAGATGACACGTGAATAGTAAATGGAATAAGAAATTTTGCAATTACCTTGTCTGTCTGTCTGTATATCTCATCTATGCGAGTGGGGGACCGGAAGGTGTGCAACACTTCAACGTACGTACCTACGTGTGGCTGTCGTCGTCGAAAGGCTGCTCGCACGAAGTGGACGACGACGACGACTGGGTGGTTGTGGTTTGCCGGGGTTGCAAGAAGTGGAGATCGCCGGCGTGTCTACATCTGATACCAATAAAACAAAATTTACTGGTTCTCGATCCCAAACCAAATAGATCCATAATGAACGAGTTCTACGTATAGGCCGGCGTACGAAACATATATTCACTATCGCCATTATTGCACATTCATGAAATGACTCCAACGGCGTACGAAATAGTGATTGTATGTACTTTTTGCAGACGCTCACAGCTCGAAGAAGTCTGTCAGATTTGATTAGAGCTGATGCTGCTTCTGCTGCATGCATGGGTGTTGAGATATTGGCCTCTAGGATTGCACTGCATTTAGCATGCATGCAGCGTTGTCGTCCTGTTCAACGTCACATGCATGCATGCATGCATGCATTATTATTAAGGATGCATTGGCTGGCCAATTCGTACCTACACGACACAGAAACATGGAAAAAGGCTTCTATTTAGTTAATGTTCCTTCAGAAAATCAAACGAGACCTTATGCAACCTCTCTCTCTCTCTCTCTCTGAGAGAGAGAGAGAGAGAGAGAGAGAGTGAGAGTAGTTGGTGAGGCTTTCTTCTTGAGCTTCACACAGCTATGGTGAGTGCCATGAAGCCTCACTATATAGTTGCTCTTGTTAATGGCGATGCTTGCATCCTTCTCATACAAAGTCAGGTGTCAGCTTGCTAATGGCTTTTTGCCTGTTACTTGGATGTTCCCCAAGACTGTTGAACTAATTTGTGGCCTTACATGTCACTCTGAGCAAGAATTTTGCAAGGGGCTACAAGGAGAAGACAAGCAGTAAAAGGGAAACTTGTTTTTGTTTTTATATTTTATTCTTAATTTTCTGCTCTTCTTTAAGCTCTAAAATCTGCTTGCACAAGCAGAAAACATCTTCACACCTCACAGAAATCTGCACTGCACAGAAAAAAAAAAAAAGAACCCGAGTGCAACTTCGTACTTGAGGATTATTCCCTGCATTTTGGTTCAGATGCACATGTAGCATTCGTTCCCTGAAGAAAGCCAAGTTATTCTCCTTTGGCATTGCAATTTGCACATGGCTCCGGCAATCTCTGCGGATTCTGGGAGACAGGGGGCATATCCAGAGGAGCAACTCAGGCAGCAGCTTGCCGCCACTGTGACCAAGATACAGTGGAGCTATGCAATATTTTGGAGCAACTCAATCTGGACGCAAGGGTATGAAAGAGTATATTTTATTTGGGATTTTTTGTAGGATTGTCCCGCTCTTTTACTATTTGTTCCACTCTCAGTTCATTCTACAGGGAAGATTGAATATTCAGTTGATCAGTAGGTAGATTTTTTTATTGTAAGTTAGTAAGAAATCAATCTGATTTAATCAGGTTTCAAATAGAATAAGTTTGTGTTTTCAGTGCTATTCTCAAATTAGTACTCTTTGACTGGGAAATCTTTTGAGTTACATGGTTTACAACTTGCAGAAGCTTACTGTTCTTTGGTTGTTTGGAAAAAGTTTATTCATTTGTGATTACTGATTAGTCCCTTTTCTTACAGAGTTCTGACATGGAGTGATGGCTACTACAATGGTGACATAAAGACCAGAAAGACAACTCAATCAATGGAGTTCCAAGATGATCCATTGGGCCTGCAAAGGAGTGAGCAGCTGAGGGAACTCTATGTGTTCCTGTCAGCAGGTGATAGCAACCAACAAACTAGAAGGTCTTCTGCTTTATTGACTCCTGATGATCTAACAGATACAGAATGGTACTATTTGGTTTGCATGTCCTTCACATTCACTCCAGGCCAATGGTAATTTCTTTCTGAGAACTAAAAAATACATCATTTTTTTTTTGCCATTGTGCTTTCATCTTCAAGAAGATCATTTCCAAATGGAGCTGTCCTACTGTTACCTTAAGTGATTCTCGGATTGAAATGTCGAAAAAGATATAATCTTGATCATGCTTTTTGGGTTTATTGTTGCTTTACTTGATGTACCTTGGCATTTGTTTGCATGATAAAAGTTGCATTGTGCATTGTTCTATCAGAATTGTCATTTACCTTTCAGATTCCTGCTTTTGCTTGCTCAACTCAATGTCATTAGAAATCCTTATGTAACCGGATGATTCATTTACACTTCTTATTATGAACTACTCATGATCTTTTTTTTCCTTTCAGTTTGCCAGGCAGAGCTTTGATGAATAATCAATATATATGGTTAGCTGATGCAAAATTTGCTGATACAAAACTCTTTACACGTTCCCTTTTAGCAAAGGTAGAGTTTACATACTGAATCCGGAATGGTTACTGTTTTATTATTTCTGATTATTTGCATCTTGCTTGTGATTTAATTACTCTTTCTGATTCTTTGATTACTCGTTGCATTTGGTAACACATCAACAGAGCGCATCCATTCAGGTACTTCACTGAAAACCACATAGTATGACTTGAAACGTGAACATATTCATGTCTTGGAATGTAACAGTTCTACATTGCAGACCTTATTGTGTTTCCCCTTCATGGATGGCATCCTGGAGTTTGGCACTACTAAACTGGTAATTGATCATTTGTGTGTATGCTTGCAATATACTAAATTCCTTCTTCAGTTTCGCGCCGGAAACATTAATTTTCTTATTTCAACATTAACATCAAGGTTTTGGAGGACCTAGCTATTGTTCAGCAAATAAAAACTTCACTTTCGGAGTCGCCGGTTTCTGCTTGTTCTGAGCAACCTTTGTTTAGATCTTCACTGGGGGACAGGGATGAGGAAATCTTGTGCCCAAATCTTGACAATGACATAGTTGAATCCGTGATCTTAAGTGACCATGATGCATCAGCAGCAGCATCACAAGCACTCATGGAGAATGTTAATGATATGCACATGGGCATGTGGAAAGAAATGAATATACTTTCTTCTGGCAGCAGTTCACAGGAGGAACATGATGATCTGGTCTTAATTGAGGGACTGAATAATATGTCTCAAGTTCAGATGATAGATGATGATCTCAGGAATGGCTTGCATTGTTCCTTGAGCTCAAATGATTTTATATCAGTGTCCTCTATGACTCCCCAGGGGCTGCTGCAGCACTCCTCTCCAAAAAGTGAGAGGATGAACAAAAACACCATGCTTAATAGTCTTCAAAAAGGACACTGCATCACTTCACTTGATCTTGAGGGAGATAATTCACATTATTCAAAAGCCATTGATACTGTTTTAAGACACACACGGCAGCTCGCACGAGTCCCATGTTTCCCCGAAGTTCCGCGGATCAAATCGAGTTTTACAGTCTGGAAGAAAGATCTCAACTTTGTGAAGTGTCACACTTGCACACCTCAGAAATTGTTGAAGAATGTCTTGATGTATGCTGCACAGATGTGTGCCAGTCAGAAAACGAATGTTTCGGTCGAAAATGGCCAACAGGAGAAAGTCTTGACATCGGATGAGGATGATGCTGTCATGAACCATGTAAAATCAGAGAGGAAGAGAAGAAAGAAGCTGAATGAGAAGTTCCTTGTTCTAAGAACAATTGTTCCTTCAATTAGCAAGGTACTAAAGTGAATTATTTGATTAAGCTTTTCTCTTTGTTTCTTGTCTTTATAAAACTTTTTTGGATGAGCAAAGATGAAATAACTCAATTTTGTATGACTTCTAGTTGTTACTAAATTCTGTATCTGATGTAAGTAAGGTTCATTCCATGATACTGTTTTTTTATATCAGGTTGATAAGGCGTCTGTCCTCGGCGACACAATTGAATATCTCAAAGAGCTTGAGAATAAAGTAGAAGAGTTGGAATCAAGCAGAAATTTCGTGGAGCATGAGGTTAGAGGAAGAAGGAAACATCCTGATGTAGCTAAGAGAACCTTTGATAATAATGGCAGCAAGGAGGTCAGAAATGCTAAGAAACCTTGTGCAAACAAGAGGAAAATCTGCAACATGATTGATGAGGCAGATGCCAATGTGAAAGTTACAGTCATTGACAGAGAGGTGCTGATAGACATGCACTGCCCTTGGAGGGATTGCTTGCTGATGGAGGTAGTCGAATCGATGAGCAATCTCCATTTAGATCCTTTTTCAGTGCAATCGGCCACGGTCGACGGCATCGTCAAGTTAACAATAAAATCCAAGGTCTGTGAACTTCTTCTGAGTGCCAATTCTTCTGAATTCTGTTTTGTGTTGCATATATGCTAATACTTATACTAATACTTGAGCCTTGTCCGCAGTTCATGGACTCCGTCGTTGCGTCGCCGGGGATGATAAGGGGAGCACTCCACAGAGTTGCGGCCAAATACTAGGCAGTGGAAGTATCATCCTTGTTTGTGTTCTCTAGTTCTGATCAGCAATGATATCTCTAAGCCTTGATCTCTTAGGACTTCATTGTGTTTAATAGTGTATTGAACCCTGAACTATGTATTATCATTTTTTAATAGAGGATAGGAAGGTGCATATATATGTTTAAGGAGTATGTCACTTATGGTTCGAAACAATGAGAACATTAAATAGAAAAGTAGCACACCTTCTTCGTAGTTGAAATGTGTTACACATTCCTTTTTCCTTATATATATACACATACATATCAACCATTTATATTTGCAGCAGTTGTACAACACCAGTCAGAACAAGTATATATTGAAAGCAGAATGATGTGGTTCTCGCGGATAGGCATGGGCTCTGTTAAAACTAATATAAGTATTAAAGTTGATTTTTTTTTATATTTGTATAAGCTATGTTTATGAAAATATGATTAGCTCACATTTCTCCATAATATTTGGGCATGTAACTGATTGTTAAGAGACAGGAAGCTTGGAGCTGGAAACTAATCACTAATGCTATCTCGACAATCCAAAAATGTATGATGTTCCTTATTGGTGATGGGTAAGAAAACCAAAATACTATCTGAACTCATGGCTTTCATGTATTCCTTTAAATTTTAAGCCTACATATATAAATGTCAATGCTTTGTCAGACTTTCACGTGGCTAAACTCATCTCAGATGAGCAATGGAATCTTACTTTGTTACATGAATTCTTTGGTGAGGAATTAATTGTTCATATTATGTCTATTCATTTGCATGTGTGTCCTCATGATGATAGATGAATGTGGTTTCCTAATAACCATGGTAAAGCACATGCTAAAGTAGTTTATAGATTTCTGAGTATGTCGCTTGTTCCATTAGCATAATGTTAAGACCCTCCACCAAGAGATCGCGTAGCCGCCGGCGTCGGAGTTGGAAGAGAGGGAATGGCAAACGCAGAAGAGTCGACACAGCAAACGTAGATGAGAGAAAGATGAAGAAGAGAAAGGGATTCGAGCTCCCGGCGGCTCCTAAACTTTTATTATTTCTCCAATCTCTGATATCCGATACATTCTTTATTACAATTCCTTCTATTTATACTCGTCAATCGTCCGCCTCGGGTCCGACTTGTCTCGGTCGTCCGCCTTCGGTTTGTAGGTCGTTCGCCTTTGCCTAGTCGGTCGTCCGCCCTTGGTTAGTCGGTCGTCCGTTGGTTTGTCNCGTCCGTTGGTTTGTCAATCGTTCGCCTTTGGCTAGTCGGGCGTCCGCCCTTGGTTAGTCGGTCGTCCGTTGGTTTGTCGGTCGTCCGCTTTTACCCATTCTCGGTCGTCCGCTCTTGTCAGTTCCATATGACTATTCTATATTTTTCTGCAAAGTCTTTCAAATAACTTGGTCGATTATGTTTCCTTGCTGATCTTCTCGTATCTTCTTCTCTCTAGTTCATAACATTTACTCCCGGGGCAGAAAAACTGACCTCATCCTTGAGGTCAAAAGCAGGATAAGTCTGTAAAAACGTGTCGTAATCTTCCCACGAAGCGTCCTCCAATGGACAACCATCCCATTGAACCAGGATCTGTCGTATAAACTGCCCTTGACGTTTAACAATCCGTGAAGACAAAATAGCAATAGGACCAATTACAGGACCGGAAATATTTGATGAATCCGGTAAATCAATTGAAGGAAGATCTTCTCCAATAGCTTTCTTCAACTTAGATATATGAAAAACCGGATGAATCTTAGAAGTTAACGGAAGCTCCAGTTCATAAGCTACTGAACCAATCCTTTTGAGAATTTTAAAAGGGCCAAAAAAACGTTTAGCCAGCTTGTTGGAGCTTCTCATAGCTAGAGACCCCTGTCTATAGGGTTGTAATTTCACAAAAACCAGATCCCCAACAGTGAATTCTTTATCTGTTCTATGTTGATCAGCTAAAGACTTCATTCTCTGTTGAGCTTGTATTAGCTGAGTTTTAAGAATCCGAAGAGCTTCATCCCTGTCTTTTAATTCAGAATCTACTGTCTCAATATCGGCTTGACTTCTGATATAAGCTGGAATAGTTGGCGGTGGTCGTCCATACACAACTTCAAATGGAGTTGAATGAGTACTAGTATGATAAGAAGTATTGAAGCAATACTCAGCCCATGATAAAAACTTTAACCAATCAGATGGCTTAGCCATCACAAATCCTCTTAGATACTGCTGTAAAACCCTATTAAGCACCTCAATTTGCCCATCAGTTTGAGGGTGATATGTTGTGCTCATACACAGTTTAGTATTACTCAATCTGAAAAGTTCTTTCCAAAAAGATCTAACAAACACAGAATCTCTATCTGAAATAATAGTTCTGGGAAAGCCATGCAATTTAACCACAATATCCACGAAAAACTTAGCTACTTTAGTGGATGTATAATGAGTGGGTAAAGCACCTAAGTGACAATACTTAGAAAGTCTGTCCACAATGACCAATATAACTGAATGTCCACCGATAAAGGCAAGAAAACTACAAAATCCATAGAAATATCCTCCCAAATTCTGTCTGGAATCGGTAGAGGTTGTAACAAACCAGCAGGACTGATTGTACAATGTTTAATTTGCTGACAGACCACACATTTCTGAATAAAAGTCTTCACGGAATTTTTAAGATCATCCCACACAAAGTCAACAGCTAGTCTCTTATAAGTCTTAAGTACTCCCCAATGGCCTCCCACATGAGTTTCATGAAATTCCTTTAGTAATAATGGAATCACAGCTGCATTAACTGGCAAATATATCCTGCCATTGACAAATAACAGACCATCCCTATAAAGCATCTTAGATTGTGAAAGTTGTCCCTCTTGTAGATCATTGTTGTAACTGAATATTATTCTGATACGCTTCCTTTATCTGATCAATTACTGAAAAGATAGGCATTGAAAAGCCACATAATTGAATTTCAGAAATAAACTGTCAAGATAAATCATCAGCTATTTTATTTTCAACTCCAGGTTTGTACATAATAAAGTAATCATAACCCATTAGCTTGGCCAAAAATTGTTGTTGCTCAGGGGTTTGAATTACCTGAGTTAAAATTTCCTTTAAACTTCTATGATCGGTTTTAATAACAAAATGATGTCCCAACAGATATTGTCTCCATTTCTTGACAGCCTCAACAATAGCATATAACTCCCTCACATAGACAGAAGCCTTTTGCATTCTAGGAGTTAATTTCTTACTGTAATAACATACTGGATGATTATCATGTAATAAAACTGCTCCAATACTTGTTCCTTAAGCATCTATTTCTAGAACAAAGGTCCTGGAAAAATTAGGCAAGTGCAGAATAGGGGCAGTGACTAATGCTTGTTTAAGAGTATTAAAAGCCTTGCTAGTTGCTTCACTCCAATTGAAGGAGTCCCCTTGTAGTAGATCAGTTAGAGGTCCTGCTATAGTAGCATAACATTTTACAAACCTTCTGTAATACCCTGCCAGACCCAAAAAAAGCTCCCAACTGTTTAACAGTAGTTGGTGAAGGCCAATCTTGAACTGCCATTATCTTGGCAACATCAGGCTCAACCCCCAGAAAAGACACAACATGTCCCAAATATTCAATTCTGTGTTTAGCAAAATAACATTTATTTTGCTTAAGAAAAAATCCATTCTCTTGTAAACAACTAAGAATAGTGGATAAATGTTGAGCATGAGCATGAATATCAGTATTGTAGATTAAGATGTCATCAAAGAAAACTATCACAAATTTTCTCAAATAAGGGACAAATAATCTATTCATAATTGACTGAAAAGTAGATGGAGCATTAGTTAACCCAAAAAGCATAACTAGGAACTCATAATGACCTTCATGAGTTCTAAAAGCAGTCTTAGAAATATCTTGAGAAGCCATTCTGATTTGATGATATCCAGCTCTAAGGTCTAGCTTAGAAAACACAGCAGCCTCATGCAACTCATATAATAGTTCACCAATAGTAGGAATAGGGAACTTATCTTTTACAGTGACTCCATTAAGGGTCCTGTAATCCACACAAAATCTCCAACTGCCATCTTTTTTTTAACCAGTAACACTGGAGATGAAAAGGGACTAGAGTTGTGTTGAATCACTCCCTACTGAAGCATCTCCTTTACCAACTTTTCAATCTCATTTTTTTGAAAATGAGGATATCTGTAAGGTTTAACATTTACAGGTTGGCTCCCAAACAGTAAATGAAGTTGGTGTTGAACATCCCTTAGAGGTGGCAACCCTGTAGGAACTTCAAAACCTTATCAAATTTGTCCAAAATAACTTGAATCTGACTATCTAACTTCTCCTGAGAGTCGTGAATGTCTTGCTCCAGAACAAGATGCAAACATGACATAACTTCCTCCATAGAAAATAATCTTCTTAGCTGATGATGAGTGATGACCTTAGAGGCTAAACTGTCTAAACCAACTAACCAGATTGTCTGATTATTCCAATGAAAAGTCATAGTCAATTTAGAATAATCCATGGTTATTGGTCCCAATTTCTGTAACCATTGGTCCCAATTTAGAATAATCCATGACTATCTAAGCCTTGATCTCTTAGGACTTCATTGTGTTTAATAGTGTATTGAACCCTGAACTATGTATTATCATTCTTTAATAGATAGGAAGGTGCATATATATGTTTAAGGAGTATGTCACACACCCGCGTGTAGCACAAAGTAATTAACGACACTTACGGTTCAAAACAATGAGAACATTAAATATAAAAGTAGCACACCTTCTTCATAGTTGAAATGTGTTACACATTCCTTTTTCCTTATGTATATACACATACATATCAACCATTTATATTTGCAGCAGTTGTACAACACCAGTCAGAACAGGTATATATTGAAAGCAGAATGATATGTTAAAACTAATATAAGTATTAAAGTTGATTTTTTTTATTTTTATAAGCTATGTTTATGAAAATATGATTAGCTCACATTTCTCCATAATATATGGGCATGTAACTGAATGTTAAGAGACAGGAAGCTTGGAGCTGGAAACTAATCACTAATGCTATCTCTGCAATCCAACAATGTATGATGCTCTTTATTGGTGATGGTAAGAAAACCAAAATACTATTTGACTCATGGCTTTCCTGTATTCCTTTAAATTTTAAGCCTACATATATAAATGTCAATGCTTTGTCAGACTTTCACGTGGCTAATCTCATCTCAGCTCAGCAATGAAATCTTACTTTGTTACATGAATTCTTTGGTGAGAAATTAATTGTTCATATTATGTCTATTCATTTGCTTGTGTGTCCTCATGATGATAGATGAATGTGGTTTCCTAATAACCATGATAAAGCACATGCTAAATTAGTTTATAGATTTATGAGTATGTCGCTTGTTCCATTAGTAGAACCTGTATAGCAGGGTTGGGACCTCTTATGGAAAATTCAAGCTCCCCTTAAGATATATTTTTTTTGCTTGGAAACTAATGCATGGTTGATTGCCAACCAAAGACCATATCTGCTTGTTTGAAACCTCTATAAAGCCAACTTGTACTTTATGTGGCCTAGCTGATGAATATGTCAATCATCTTTTTTTCAACTGCACTACCACTTGCCAATTATGGACTCTTGTCCAAGATCGGCTTCATTTTACTTTTCATTTTCAGCACTCTTGGAAGGATGGTGACTGCATCAGGAAAGGGGATTGATTTAGATGCCCCTTCCAAGAGTGCTATGCTCTCACTAATCCTTTCTTCTTCTGGGGGTTTGGAATATTGAATTTAGGATCTCAAGATTATTTTGAATGATCACAAATTTGTAAGTGAACTCAGTCTGTACTAATGAACTTGTTTGAGCTGATTTCTGTAACAGGACATAGACAAGTTCAGTACAGCGGTCGACCTGAGCTAAAGGAATGGACGACCACTGCACACGTAATACACACCATGAAGAATCATATGTGTGCAGCGGGCGTCCTAAGGATATAAACGGTCGACCAGTGGAAGGAGGATGGAGGTTATATAAAAAGCAATGCATATGGAGGAGGAGGCATATACGGTCGACCCAAAACATAAAGAGGGCGACCTGTATTAGACTGTGGGGGCAGTCAACAAGAAGATCGGTCGACCAGAGCTGAGGAGAGAGCGACCGACATTGATGGACTGTGGAGGGCAGTCAAGGAGAACACCGGTCGATCAAAGTTAAAGAAAGGACGACCGGAGGAAAAGGCTTCAAGGAGGAGGACGCCCGATGATTGAAGAATGGGCGACCCCAAGAACACATCTTCCGACACATTTGGGGATCGGTCGTCCGGAGGGCTCAGGAGGAGACAGCGGACGACCGGAGCACTGCCAGGCTGAAGAGCGGACGTCCAGAGGGCTCAGGTGGAGACAGTGGACGCCCGGAGCAGAGGGCAGTGGAAGAGTGGTCGACCGCAGGTTGAGAGCGGGCGACCAGTGAACATCAGGCGAAGACAGAGGACGTCCGGAGGCTTGTGGTGTAGACAAGCGGGCGACCAGGTGTCTGTTAGCTGATGGGAGCCGAGGAGGCTGGTGAGGTCGACCGCAGGATTGGCGGGCGACCGGTGAAGTCTGTCAGAGGTCGTCCGGAGTCAGGAGAGGACAAAGCGGTCGACCAGGTGATCTGACAGCGGAAAGGTGTTTGGGCGTCCGAGGATACTGACAGGTGGTCAGTGGGCGTCCAGTGGCTGTCTGGTGCAGACAGCGGGCGTCCGAGGTTCCAGGAGGGAATCTGCGGACGACCGGTACCTGTCAGAGGAAGCCTTGGGAGGAGCGTCCGGAGATCTCATGGGAATGAGTGGGCGACCAAGGTACTGGCAGGTGGTGACAGCGGGCGTCCGAGGGACTCAGGTGGAAGAGCGGGCGTCCGGAAATGTTCCACAGGAGCGGCAGCCATCCAGGGCTCGGAGGAGTCGAGTTGGACCGCAGCGGCAGCCATCCAGAGCTCGGAGGAGTCAGAGTTGGACCGCAGGTGTCAGGTGCTGACACGGACCCGAGTCGGTCGACCGTGGGGTGCAGCGGGCGACCGAAGGATCTCGGTCTTCAGTTCCTGGGAGAGTGGACGTCCGGGATGCTGTAGTGAAGACAGCGGACGACCAGGGGAAGCTGAAGAGGGAAGTGCATGTCCAGGGTGGTCGAACGTAGGTGCCACGGGCGACCATGGATCCTGAGGGATCTTCAAAGCCAGGAGTGGGCGTCCGGGATGCTGTGGAAGACAGCGGACGTCCAGAGCGTTTGAAGATACGGGAACGGCAGCCAAGCGGTCGGTCACAGGAGATGGCGGACGACCGGTAAGCTTGTCAGGAGTCTTCAGTGCAGGTGGTGTCCAGGAGGCTGCGGAGTTCAGCGGGCGACCAGGGTTGTCGAGGATGGTCCAGGATGTCAAGCGGTCGGCCACAGGAGGTGGCGGACGACCAGGAGGCTTGGCGGACATCTTGCGAGACGGAGGTGCCCAGGATGCTGAAGGCAGCGGACGACCAGTGCAGCTGGAAGACGGTCCAGGAGGACAAGCGGTCGGCCATAGGTGACGGACGACCAGGATGCTTGGCGGACATGTCAAGGACGGTCGGCCACAGGTGGTGGCGGACGACCGTTGGAGCTTGACGGTCAGCTACACTCAGAGATGGGGCGTCCGGGATGCTGAAGGAGTTCAGCGGGCGACCATAGAGGAGTGGGAGCTGATGGAGGTCAAGATCGGTCGACCGAAGACGAAGCGCGGGCGACCGGTGGAGCTTGACCGACCTCTTCAAGTTGGAGAAGCGGACGTCCAGGATGCTGAAGGTGTTCAGCGGACGACCGGGCCAGTTGGAGAGGAGGACTCAAGTCAAGATCGGTCGGCCACAGGAGGTGGCGGACGACCGAGGGTTCTTGACTGAGGGAAAGACTTCGGACACTTGAAGCTGCGGACGACCGGAGGCGAGCGGTGGACGACCGAAGCATCTGGCAGCAGTTCAAGTGGGGACTTCACCGAAGGAGCGGTCAACCGAAGCTGGAGCAGAGGTCGACCGGAGAAGTAGGTGAAGGTACTGTACTTGCATTAACGGCTAGTTTTCTGAGAGAGAGAGTTGGTCGTGTAGTGCAGAGTATAAATGTAATCTCAAGAGTCTTGAGAGGCTAACTTTGGCCATTTGAATTTGAGTGCTAGAACGAGAGCCTTAGTTCCCCTTTGTGAAGGGATTCGAGAGAGCTTGAGAGATTACATGTAAGAGGTTGTTCTCCTTGTCCTCAGTACAAGAAAGGAGATTTGTAGGGAGCCTTCGCCCTTGAAGAAGGACTTAGTGAACTTCGAAGATCTCGTGGAGAAGATCGGAGCGGGGACGTAAGCCAGGAGTTCGGCCAAACCTCGATAACAAACATTGTGTTTGTTTTGTGTTTGTTCTTCTTACTCTTCTCTCTCTCTATTTGTGTTTATATTCATACTTGTTTGCTTTCGCTACGCGTAACACATTTAGATTAAGCGAAGAAGAACAAAAGATTTTAATACATCAATTCACCCTCCCCCACCCCCGCACCCCCGCTCTTGGTGTCATTCTAGATCCTACATGGAATGCCGGAGCAATTTGCATTTTAGATCTCGCTCAACCAACATACCCATTGTAATGGAACAAGCTCGAACGAACTAGAATGAATACGTTCATATCCATTGACCTGAGGGACCCCCCACTATGAGCCCCACTAGGGCCTTGTGGGAGCCCCCTCCTCGAAATTGTATTATGCTAAATACATATGGATCATTTGCACGATCCTGAGAAGAAGGGGGTGCAGACTTTATTGTTTGCACTAGCACTGGCATTTTTTTATTCGCAGGAGCTTTACACAGATGTATTTCCTCAACAATCGAAGCATAGGCATGTGGTGTTTTATCTAGAATCAAGTTATGCAAGCAACGAAGAATCACACGAATTTTGGTTCAATGCGATTCACTGAACCTAGTGCGAGCTCTCCGCCAAGAAACTCCAACACCCTGGAGCATCAGAAACATTCTGTTAGACTGCTGAAAAATTTTGGAACATTTTGAGTCACACTGTATTTTTCATTTCTATTGCAACTCAAATGTTGCAGCTGACTATTTAGCTTTTTTTGGTAGTACATCGGCCACTGATATTTTTTGGGATGGCGTTCCCTTTTGGAACTCTATAATATTTTGTATCTACACAATCTTAATCTTACTTAATTAATATTATTAATTTCCTTTAGAAAAAGAGGGCTGGTCACCTGTTTTTTTTTTACTCTTTTTTTCATATTATTTCTTGACATGATGGATAATGGGCCGGTCATCTCAAATTGGGCCTCAACCGATATAAAGTCCGTTGACAAGGCTGACCTAGTTAGGGAAACAGCTTCGGCCCATTTACCTACTTTGTTATATTTATTTTTCATAAGACTAATATGCACTTAACTAAATATTACAATCATCGAATTAATCATAGGCCCA
Source organism: Pontederia paniculata (assembly GCA_001647135.1). Classification (NCBI taxonomy): domain Eukaryota; kingdom Viridiplantae; phylum Streptophyta; class Magnoliopsida; order Commelinales; family Pontederiaceae; genus Pontederia; species Pontederia paniculata. The sequence continues at coordinate 75,416 of LTAE01001353.1, read as the reverse complement.
TGTATCACGATTAAAGTTTATTCTTGCAGACACAAGATAAATTAATATATATTTTTTAAAATTAATTAGACCACTCAAATAATTGGTCTTTTGGGCTATACTAGTCTTTGTTTTCTGTACTTCATTATCATGTCACTAAGAACTTGCAGGTTTCAATGCATATGTGTATGTTTAGATTTCGATTGAGAAATAGAAAGGTGCAACAATTTAAGTTACTTTTGCCCGATTTATAATATGAGTAAATATAAAATTTTACGATAGTTCAACGAAGGAAACATGAAAATAATTTTAATTAAAATATTATTTTGGGATTAACGAAGAATATTTTCCATATGTAATTTCCGTGAGATTAACTGAGCAGCTTGATTCGAATAAATTCACTCACTTGAAATTTGTCTTTTGATGCGTTAACATTCTTCAGCTCATTATCCGAAGCTTTGAGATCCTTTGTCTCCATAAAAATTATCGAGATTACGGCAAGAGCGTGCCCATATGATTAATTATCTATTTTAAATTTATGATTCAAATTAAAATAATCTAAAACTATCTAACTAATATAAAATATAATACGATTTTAAATTATTTTAATTTGAACCATAAATATATAATTAATCGTTTCATTACGAAGAATATTTCACCTTTATTAAACTTATCACTTTTTATTTGTCAAATAATAAATTTTCAACCAATCGTCTTTACATGTTGCACAAATTGTTTTTCTATTGCTAGTTGTTACAATCGTTATCATATTAGTTTATTTTTTTTAATGTGACATGGAACTTTAGTTGAATTAGGAGTGAGTTTAATGGAGGTGAAACACCCTCTAGGTGTTTTACCGTGAAACATCCACGTGATCGACCGTCTATTTTTGAATATGTGGTATCGACCTGGATGGGTGTTTCACCTCCATTAAACCCATTAGAAATCCATACATCTTTTATGAAAATGTCAAAAACACTACAGTAACTTCAAAGTTGAATTATGTCCATAAAAAAAGCCTATTTTTCCTCACATAAAAATAAATTAATTTCTCCTTCGAAACTTGCATAATAATTCCAAACAAAATAAAACATAATATCCCACAAAATCCCTGAAAAAACAGAGATCCGTAGAAAAAAAAGTCCCAATTGCTCAACAAGCACAACTTGTTTCACAAATTTCTGAATTCTCCTGACAACTTGTGGGAGTATATTCCAAAAAAAAATATTAACTTTCTCTCTCCTTCTCACACCTACTCTAATGTGTGCTTCCCATTTTCCACAAAGTTCTCTCTCCTTCCTTCACAATTTCCACAGCTCTCTCTCTCTCTTTCTCTCTCTCTCTCTCTCTCTCTCTCTCTCTTTCCACAGCTCTCTCTCTCTCCTCTTTCCTCTCTCTCCACAGCTCTCTCTCTCCTCTTTCCTCCCTCTCTCTCTCTCCTCCCCCTTCTCTCTCTTTCCACAGCTCTCTCTCTCCTCTTTCCTCCCCCTCCCTCCCTCTCTCTCTCTCTCCACAGCTCTCTCTCTCTCCTCTTTCCTCCCCCTCCCTCTCTCTCTCTTTCCACAGCTCTCTCTCTCTCCTCTTTCCTCTCTCTCCACAGCTCTCTCTCTCCTCTTTCCTCCCTCTCTCTCTCTCCTCCCCCTTCTCTCTCTTTCCACAGCTCTCTCTCTCCTCTTTCCTCCCCCTCCCTCCCTCTCTCTCTCTCTCCACAGCTCTCTCTCTCTCCTCTTTCCTCCCCCTCCCTCTCTCTCTCTTTCCACAGCTCTCTCTCTCTCCTCTTTCCTCTCTCTCCACAGCTCTCTCTCTCCTCTTTCCTCCCTCTCTCTCTCTCCTCCCCCTTCTCTCTCTTTCCACAGCTCTCTCTCTCCTCTTTCCTCCCCCTCCCTCCCTCTCTCTCTCTCTCCACAGCTCTCTCTCTCTCCTCTTTCCTCCCCCTCCCTCTCTCTCTCTTTCCACAGCTCTCTCTCTCTCCTCTTTCCTCTCTCTCCACAGCTCTCTCTCTCCTCTTTCCTCCCTCTCTCTCTCTCCTCCCCCTTCTCTCTCTTTCCACAGCTCTCTCTCTCCTCTTTCCTCCCCCTCCCTCCCTCTCTCTCTCTCTCCACAGCTCTCTCTCTCTCCTCTTTCCTCCCCCTCCCTCTCTCTCTCTTTCCACAGCTCTCTCTCTCTCCTCTTTCCTCTCTCTCCACAGCTCTCTCTCTCCTCTTTCCTCCCTCTCTCTCTCTCCTCCCCCTTCTCTCTCTTTCCACAGCTCTCTCTCTCCTCTTTCCTCCCCCTCCCTCCCTCTCTCTCTCTCTCCAC
>LTAE01001353.1:34736-73113 GCA_001647135.1 Pontederia paniculata | reverse complement strand
CGCGTCGCCGCTGCCGTACCAGCTCACTGCCCCCGCCCTCGCGCTGCTGCTGGTGTTCCGGACCGAGGCGTCCTACGCGAGGTTTGAGGAAGGGAAGAAGGCCTGGATGAGGGTGGTCTCCGGGGCCGCCGAGCTCGCCGGGATGGTGATGGGGGTGAAGGGGAGGGACGGCGGCCGGGACGCCGGGGTGAAGCGGGCGCTGCTCGGTTATATCATGGCGTTTCCTGTGGCTCTCAAGGTCAGTCAAAGTTGTGTAATCATCAAATGTTTGCACTGACGTTACTCGCTCTTCAATTGCCAGTAAAGATTGTGTTATGTCATCAAGATCATCCAGATGCTTATGTTTCTGGGAATATGATCTTGGGAGAAAAAAAATATTGGTGGAATAATAAAAAAGTATGTTATGCATGAGGCAAAAAAAGTGTTCTTTTCTAGTAAAGTTTCAGTTGGGTCATTAGGATGATTGAGATGCTTGTTTTCTCAAAGTATAGTAAATAGTAACAGAAAAGCTCTTCCTTGATATTTGGGTGGAAGGTCAAAATTTGATGGACATTGGAAATATTGTTGAATCGTTTCTCATTTAATAGTATTGATTGACTGGAAAGAGTTGCCTAGGCTACTGCAAGTGAAAATTACAAGTATGTCGATTGATATTTATAAGGGATTTTCCTCTCTAATAACAATTGATGTAGGAAGTGTTTTCTTTTATTAAAGGTTAACACTTTATCACTACATTTCTTCATTAAATGTCAGTGTACAAGTAATGTGAGGTTTTTTTTTAAATTTCCTTGAGAAAGCAATTGGAGGATAATATTGTAGGAAACAGTGGATGTGGCATAGCTGTTTTCCTGAAGGAAGGCATATAATGAATGACTAAAATAGATCAGGAAGATGATGAACATGGGACATAAAATACATGCCAATAGCTGAAGCAGTGCCTTAGATTATGAAGCATAAACTCAAGGAGTAGAAGTTGAAGAGTAGAAAAAGTCACATGATATCATGTCAAATCCAGTGTTGAACATTATGGTATGCGAAGTAAAGAATGATTAATATGTGGATTTCGGAGCATTCTTATCGTACATCTCCATGAACAATTTGAAATGCATGTACGAATGAACATCTTGCAAATCTTTTTTGTATACTCATAGGTACGCTACTGTAAAATGCCTGAATGCTTTTCTATAGACCACGAACTTCAAAGTGAACAAGTTTTCTAACAAACTTTGCAAATTGTGATATGTTTGTGTTCATTCTAATATTCACTGATAGTCTTTGTTAACTCAATGTTCTGACACACTAATGTGGACCATTATTGTTGAGATGACCATAATATGATGTTTGTCTGATGATTTAAGTTTCATTTTGACTTTTTCTTCATAGACCACGTAGCCATTCTCACACTTCCTTTTCTGCTCTTTCTGTTTCTCTTTCCTTGTTTTTCAACTTTTCTTAACACAAGTAACTCCTAATGCATTAGTAATTGACTACTTCTTGTTGGGGCACTTACTATCTGGTCACCAGGATTGATACCGTATCGAGTCAATCCGAACTGGATCAGGACCCTTTTAAGTGTTCATTTCCGCTTCTTTGTGTGGCCTCAAACCAGATAGGCAATGGATAGATAGGGGTCTCAAGTTGAGTTTAAGACGCAGCAATAGAGTGTTCCAAAGCTGCCAAAAAGTGAAAGCTTACTGGTAGGGCAAGAAAAAGGATGCTTCCGACAGTCTTAACTCTTGCCTCAATAAGCATAGTAATTTTAGCCTTAAAGGCCCTTCTGTAAGTGACGAGATGATGGTAATGTTATAGTTTGGATGAAGATGGGGAATTGTCCATTTGACGATGATGAGCTGTTGATGCATTCGCTATTCATTCCATGATACGTGGATTTTTTGTGAATGTGATTTTTGATGGCCCAAATTGCCAGTCACCGATCAGTCTACATAATCACTTTTAGACTGAGCATCCTATTTAATTCCAAAGTTTCAACTCATCAAGATGAAAAAACGATCTTTCTTTTTTCTTTCATATATAAAAAATGGAAATAGGTCTTGCTTCTAACATATTTTAAATAAAAGCTTCTATGTGCTTCTAGTCAAGTGAATTGTTGTAGCTTATTTTACTTGCTATTTTTCACGATCTGAAAATGAAAATAAACCTAAATGGAGTTCTTCACTGCAGTGTCATGTTATCAGTGGTTCAGACGTCAAGCAGGATCTACAGGATTTGCTTGAAGAGGATGATTTAGCAATTGTTGTAAGATCAAAGCATCGTCCACGTTGTGTCCTTGAGTTTATCTCACAAAGCATTCAGATGCTGCATATGGAAGAACCAAAGCGAAGCATCTTGGTACTAACTCTTTCTGACATGCTACATATAATTTTGCTGGGATGCAATTTTTATTATTAGTACAGCCTGCAGATTAAATCATATCTCATTTTATGTTCATAAGCTAAACATTTTTTTACTCTATTCGGTCAACTTTACATTATTTCTGCCCTTGAGAAAAAGACTTCACATTGTTTATTGCTATCATTACTTTTTGGAACCTGGGATATTTATTCATTCTATTCATACATCAGTTTAATGATCAACGCGTAAATAATATGAGCAAACACATGGTTAGAAGGTTGTTTTGGCACATGTTGTTCTTAGGAGATATGTGATCCTTGGGTTTGACATGTATCTTAGAAAGCTCAGTTTTTTACCCTTCCCACATATGCTCTGTCAGCTAGAAATTTCATGCTTATATACATGAATGAGGCTTCTGAGCCTTAAAACTTTGATCATATGTCTTAGTGCAATTAATTTGTAAATCTGGCCAGTCTTGTCCTATAAATTTATCAGCATACCTCGATTTAGTCACAGAATGAATCACTCAACCTTTAGAAATTTATCATTGTGACTTAATTTAGTCACAGAGTGATCCTTGGGTTTGACATGTATCTTAGAAAGCTCAGTTTTTTACCCTTCCCGCGTATGCTCTGTTGGCCAGATATTTCATTCTTATATACATGCATGAGGCTTCTGAGCCTTAAAACCTTTGATCATATGTCTTAATGCGATTGATTTGTAAATCTTGCCAGTCTTGTCCTAGAAATTTATCAGCATACCTCAATTTAGTCACTGAATGAATCACTCTAAACCTTTAGAAACTTATCGGCGTGACTCAATTTAGTCACGGAATTATCCTTGGGTTTGGCATGTATCTTAGAAAGTTCAGTTTTTCACCTTTCTTCTAAGCTCTGTTAGCCAGATATTTTATGTTTGTATACACGCATGAGGCTTTTGTGCCTTAAATCCTTTGATCGTTTGTCTTAATGCAAATGAGTTTGTAAAAGTTGTCGGTGTTATACTAGAAATTTATCAGCATACCTCGATTTAGTCAGCCAGTGAATCATTAAACATTTAGGAAAAGGTCCAGTAACATTTCCATTGAGCATTTTTTTTTCTCAAATATAAAAATTGCAAGTTACTGAAGTTGAAGCTTCGGAGTTATTTCTCTTAAGTGTCTATTTCATGTTAGCAAGTGCTCTTTCCACTATGATTTTGCAAGTTACATGTTATCTGTCCTGAACAGTGCTTTTATTATGATATATTCTTTGTACTTTTTATTGATGTAGGAGTCAAAAACACATTCTTTCTATGAAGGCATCGGTGTTTGTGAGCAGTTAATGGGAATTCCAATTCCTCTTTCATATACCCGCTTAACATCAAGGTTTCTCGTTTTATGGCATCTTACTCTTCCTGTAATACTTTGGGATGACTGCAATTGGATCGTTGTACCTGCTACCTTCATCAGTGCAGCTTCTTTGTTCTGCATCGAAGAAGTAAGCAAAATATCTCCCATCTTCATTGCAGTTGAGTGTGACAACTGACAGTCAATGTCGCATGCATATAGACCTCAAGGGTAAATCAAATTCTTGGTTTAATCAATTTAGATTGTTCAAACAGATTGGTCTCATCCTTTATGGATAAAAGTGGAGTGTGCATGGTCTCATCATTTACCCCGTAAAAGGAAATATATTGGTCTGATATGGTTATCAACTTAAGATACATCTGCTTATTCATGTGAGAATAGTAAAACAAAAAGGAAAAAAAAGAAGAAGATGCATTAACTCAATGGATATATTTACCCTCTAGTTTAGACTCCAAAAATTACAATAATTATCTTCTCACATCATAATCTCTTGATGGACAAAACTTACATGAGTCCAACTTGGACTGTAAGTTGGTGCTAATGTCAATTTCTTGCACCACTTTAAGCAGTGTGTCAAAAAGTTTACTTGTCCATTCATGTTGTTAAGAATATAAATGTAAATATGATGCTCTTCCTTATGGCTTAAGCTTTTAGGACAATTGGTAGCTCAACTATGAGTTCAAATCTTGATAAAGTTCTTCTAAAAATTAATTTCTTCTTTTAGTGGTTCATGTGAACTCCGCCTATGTTTATAGCCGGTCCCAAGCCCGGATAAAGGAGGAGGGTTGTGTTAGGCCTCGACAGCCAACGTAAAACCTTGTCGAATCTCATGAACATGGATCAACAAATACATTGCGCTAATGCTAGGTCGTTACCCGTAAGTAACGCGCTGTATGGCTCGAGTACAGTGATAAGAGAGCAAGAGCCGCTGCATCCTCGCCTGAATGCAGTGTTAAATGAGCAAAGGCTACCGCACTCTAATGGACGGAGGCGGCTGAAGAAGCTAGTCCATGAGAGTAAGATCAGATTAGGCTCTTGGAACATTGGGACGCTAAATGGAAAGCGTTTTGAGGTAGCACAAGTAATGAGTAAGCGTAAGATTAATATATTGTGCTTACAAGAAACTAGGTGGGCTGGAGAGGGAAGTAAAGTGATCAATGTCAACGGTTCCAAACTTTGGTATACGGGTAAGGTAAATGGAAGAAATGGTGTTGGTATTATTGCGGATGAAGAATGGAGGAAGAATGTTGTGGAAGTTAAAAGGATTGAGGATCGAATCATATCCGTGAAAGTAATTATTGGAAAGGATATAATGAACGTTATTAGTGCATATGCACCTCAAATAGGGACAGAAGCACATCTCAAGGAGAAGTTTTGGGCAGATATGGAGGGGTTGATTGAAAGTATACCGATAAACGAGAAAGTGTTTATTGGAGGAGACCTTAATGGACATGTGGGTAAAGAGGCGGGACCACATGCAAGGGTTCATGGTGGTTTTGGTTTTGGGGAGCTGAATGAAGAAGGACAAACTATTATCGATTTTTCTTTAGCATATAACCTTAAGATTGTCAACACTTGTTTTAGGAAGAGAGAGGAACATCTAATCACCTATAAAAGTGGAACTCATAGGTCTCAGATTGATTTCTTTTTGACAAGGAATCCTGATAATAGATGGTGTACAAATTGCAAAGTGATTCCGGGGCATGGGGTGACCACACAACATAGATTGTTAGTTCTTGATATGCGAATTAAATATATAAAATCAAAACGTCGAACAATTTCAAATCGAAGGATCAAGTGGTGGCAGTTAAAGGGGGAGAAGCGAGAGATTTTTAAGAGTAAGTTATTGGAAGAAGGGATGTGGGAGTTACAAGGAAATGCTAGTATCATGTGGGAAAATGTGGCACAAAAGGTTGAAATGGTCGCTAAAACAATTCTAGGAGAATCAAAAGGTTTTGGATCACGAGATAAGGAGACTTGGTGGTGGGATGAAGATGTACAAGAAAAGGTGCGTAATAAGAAGAATTGTTTCAAAGCTATACACTTAGACGGTAGCTCTGACAATTGGGAAAAATATCGCTTGGCTAAAAGGGAGGCTAAGAAGGCAGTTAGTGAGGCTCGAGCGAAAGCATATGAGGGGTTTTATAAGGAGTTAGGGACAAAGGCCGGAGAACAAAGGATTTACAAGATTGCAAGGAATAAAGAGAAGGAGTCGAGAGATTTTGATCAAGTAAGATGCATAAAAAATGAAGGTGGTAATGTTTTAGTCACGGAGGAGGATATTAAGAATAGATGGGAAGAGTATTTCAATAAGTTATTCAATGATGGATGTGAAGGTTCCCGTTGCGAGTTGGAGGACTTGGCTGTTAGTGAAGGTGAGCTTAATAGGTCATTTTATCGCAGAATTAGAGTTGCGGAGGTTAGAGAAGCTCTTAAGAAAATGGAGAATGGTAAAGCTATTGGACCGGATGGGATACCGATTGAAGTTTGGAAATGTTTAGGAGAAAAAGGTGTGTTGTGGTTATGTAAATTGTTTAACGAGATTTTACGGTCAAAAAAGATGCCTGATGATTGGAGAATAAGTACGTTAGTTCCTATTTACAAAAATAAAGGGGATATTCAGAATTGTGCAAATTATAGAGGGATTAAGCTTATGAGTCATACAATGAAGTTATGGGAAAAAGTGATTGAACATAGATTGAGAGTGGAGACTAGTATTTCTGAGAGACAGTTTGGATTCATGCCAGGAAGATCCACTACAGAGGCGATTTATTTACTAAGGGGAATGATGGAGAAGTATCGAAGTAGGAAAAGAGATTTACATATGGTTTTCGTTGATTTAGAAAAGGCGTATGATCGTGTACCAAGAGAGGTACTCTGGAAAGCCTTGCAAAAGAAAAGAGTGGGTGTTGCATATATTAAGATTATACAAGATATGTACGATGGGGCATTGACTAAGGTTAGGACACCAGGAGGAGAGACGAAAGCATTTCCTATAAGAATTGGCCTACACCAAGGATCATCTTTAAGCCCATATTTGTTTAACTTAGTTGTGGATGCTCTAACCGAGAGTATCATAGATGAGGTACCTAAGTGCATGCTCTTTGCTGATGATATCGTACTTTTAGCGGACTCAAAAGATGAGATTAATGCAAAATTGGAAATATGGAGAAACACGTTGGAGTCAAAGGGTTTCCGTTTAAGTAGGAATAAGACAGAGTATATGCATTGCAATTTCACGAATAGACAATTTAGAGGCGATTCGGAAGTTAGGTTAGGAGATGATATAATTTCTCAAGTGACAAAGTTTAAATATTTGGGATCAATTATAAGACAAGATGGGGAGATTGATGATGATGTTAACCATAGAATTCAAGCTGGTTGGTGTAAGTGGAGGAAGGCTACTGGAGTCCTTTGTGATAGGAAAGTACCCCATAAGGTTAAAGGGAAATTCTACCGCACTGCTATAAGACCAGCAGTGTTATATGGTAGTGAATGTTGGGCTATGAAGGGACAACATGAACATAAAGTGGGGGTAGCTGAAATGAGGATGTTGAGATGGATGTGTGGTCATACTAGAAAGGATAAGATTAGGAATGACCATATACGTAAACGAGTCGGAGTGGCACCTATTTGCGAGAAGCTGGTAGAAAATCGTTTGAGGTGGTTTGGTCATGTCCAGAGAAGGCCATTAGATGCGCCAGTAAGGAGGGTAGAGCAAACAATCTGGAGTCCGATTAAAAGAGGGAGAGGGAGACCAAAGCGAACACTTGACGAGCTAATAGAACGAGATCTATTAACGAATAATATACCAAAAAATTTGGTTACTGATAGAGCGCAATGGCGTCGTATGATCCATGTAGCCGACCCCACCTAGTGGGATAAGGCTTTGTTGTTGTTGTTGTAGTGGTTCATGTGGTAGGCTGAACTAAATTAAAATTGTCAGCAGCTCACATGTGAGGGAAATTGTTAAGAATATGAATATAAAAATGATGTTATTCCTAATGGCTTAAGTTGTTAGGACGATTAGTAGTTCATCTAATTTAACAAATGTATATAGGACAGTCCTTGTTTTAGTTGATTCTATCTATTTGTGAAACCTAAATCTGTGGTATGCTCTCTCAAACAAATAAATCTGTCAAAGAAAGAAGAGAACAAAGAATATGACATTTCTATATAAACTGCAACAGACTTGAAGGTAGCAAAAACAAATAAAAAGTATTATAGAACGTACATCCTGTGCATACTTTAATGTAATTAGATTCTGATAATTGTTTTAGATAAAATAATTGTTATGATAATGGCTGGACGAAAGAATACACTTAGAGAATGCGGTAAATTCTTTTGAAAGGTTCATGGATTCTTGTTTTCTTTTTCAATCATCTGTTTTAATAGACTTAAGGCTTATTTGTAAATCTGAAAGCTAAATCATGTGCATGAAAGGCAAACAGGATTAGAATAACATGGCAAATGATTTATCTTAATTTGATAATAAACCAGTTAAAAGATAAGCACACTTCATGGTGCTATGCATTAGGGAATCTGAGGATGATGTTCCGTATGCATTACTCATCGGTGGGATCCAAATTAAAGAATTACATGGAGTGGACATCTTTGTCTAGGCTTTTTAAAATGAGTTGAGATGTTTTGTTTCTTTGTATGTCTCTTTCCCAATTATAAATCTTTCTTGGATTGCCTTTACTGTGTTTAGCCAACTAGCAGAACTGGACATCTCATGCACCTTCTTCAGCATTACATTATCCAAATTTTCATATATATTTAGAGCCTACAACCTCTATTGTTGTTCCCCTATTAATTTTCAGTGCAATCCATTCAGGTCGGTGTTCTCATTGAGGAGCCATTCCCAATGCTCGCATTGGATGAACTCTGCAAACTTCTTCATGACACCATACATGAAGCCATGACAATAGAGAGCTCTGTTCAGATGAGACTACTCAGCAAGATGAAGAGCCATCATGATGGACATGCCGTCAATGGGCGACCATTTACCAAGAATGAGCAGGGATGAGAACATATGCATGCTACTCTGGACTACATGAACATGCTCAGGCTCAATCATTCATATGGACAAAGTCTACCTACAAAAGGGTACGCTGAAACCTACATGTTGGGTATCAACTGGAACAACAAATCACTGTAAGATTCATGAGCAAGCTGAGAGGAGGTAGCATCCAATGAAGACAGTCCTTCACGACAGTCTGATGACTGAAACCCGAAACTGTACTGAAAGAAGATAAGAGCAAGTAAGAACAAGGCCTATAAAAGCTGCCAGATGACACATCCTTCTGTACAGCAATTGGTGGCTAACAGCAGATCATATAGTAAGAAATCTAGTTAAGGTTTGCTGGAGGCAACAGGTAAGAAAATGTTTTGCTGCGAATGTTACATCATGTAATGAGTCTCATTTTCACCTGTGAGATGTGTGAATGATTGAACTCAGATGGGGAGAGATCATGACTGACAAATTAACAGGTTCGGTTTTGCATCCAACATTGTTTTATACAAAAACTTGATGTGGAAAAAAATGTTGAACTCGTGGCTTGCTCTCATTGGTAGAAAAAAAAAAATAACTCGTGACATGCCAAATAGGTAGAGATTAACGATTGTTATTATATGTTTTAACTAGAATTATATAAAGGAAAAAAATTGTCTTTTGTATTTTGTTCTCAAATAGGTTATTTGAATCATTGTTGGCAACTTTTTCTCTAACTAATTGAACTATCCTTTTTTTTAAGAAAAAACATCTTGTATTGCTAGTTTTTTTTTTATTCAGGTGGATATTTTGTTGCCCACATTATGATGTCATATTAGTGTCTGGATGAGACTATTAATTTGGAGGCATGAATGAATATATTAAATGTGAGGAAAATTCTTTTCTTCTTCTTTTGTGTATCTTACTCTACAAATTTTGATGGGATTGGCAAACATAGCAAGGCATGAGGATGAAAAAGGCTAAGTTGAAGCATGAGCCTTTGAGCCCTTTGTGGATTGTTCATCTACCTTTTTAAATGCCCACTTTAATCTTGTGGTGTTGTAGCACATTATAGCAAGACATGAGAGTGACATTTATTCACCAAAATGGCCCCATGGTAGCACATTCTAAGGAGTCATGTAAAAAATAGTAATGGCTTTACACCCTAAAATAAAGTAATATATAATTAAAGAGGGGGAGCATCTCTTGGTTGGTCCCCTTCTTCCTTCTTAATGTTTGACCAAACCATGACTTGTGAGAAAGGGACTCCCCTAAGATTACTATTCATTTTTTTAAAAAAAAAAGAAAGAAGAAAAGCAATCTGATATGATCTTTTTTTTTCAACAAAGAACGTTTTTTTTTTGTGTATCGAGTTTTTAGTGAGATAAAGTTATAAAAAAAGTTGTACCGTATAATTTAGATTACGAGAGAACTGAAAAATCACACTGGTCAAATTATTATTATGAGATGAAAAATCTTTTAACACTCTTTAAAAATGGATTATTCATAACTATTTTTAAAAATAGAATTCATTCAATGTATAATATAGTATTACCTATTTTATCAATCCTAAAATATTAAATATATGATAGATCTAATATCAATTATGATAGAATCTTTAAAAAAGAAGATCTAATATTCAATGTATAATAGAATCTTTAAAAAAGAAGATCTTATATCAATTATGAATTTAACATCTTACGATAGACAAACGGTATTACCTATTTAAATAGATATCACTTTAAACAGGTAACACCTCTATTATTTTCTATTAAATAATATATTAATATCGAATTATTTGGTACTTTTTTATTATATATATATTAAAATTATTAGCATTTTGATTTAAGAGAAGAGATCCTCTCTTATTGATATTCATATTTTAATTTGAGAAAGTCGAAATACTCAAGTTTAAGGTGAAAAAAAATTTGAAATCCAAACTACAATCTTTGTTTTGTTATGTTACTTGGGGTTTAAGGCTATTTTGTGGCTCGAAATGTGATGCATGCACACATACATACATAAAAGGACAAAATGCATAGAAATGGATTTGAGTCTAAACAAGAAGGTGTGTAATGAGACTGTCGGAGGTGGGTGGAGTCGTGTCCAAAGCTTCTCTTTTTTCTCTTTTTTTTTTTCCTTCTCCATCCCTTTCTCTCTCCTCTAATATCTTTCTTTTTTTTCTCTCTCTCTCTCCTCCATTGCTTCCCTCTTCTTTTGGCCATGTTGGGTTTTTTTCTTTCTGGTCCTCTTCCTCTCTCTTCTTTACATCGTCGTCATTGCCTTCTTATTGTGTCCTTCTGTCTTGGGCTGCACCCCACATTCGAGCATGCATTCTCGACTCACTCTTTTCACTTTATTATTATTATTATTATTATTATTATTATTTATTATTATTATTATTATTATTATTTAACGCATATGAATTAATAGTCAAATTTCTACAAAGATACTAGTACTACTAAAGACAAAGATGAAGACTGATCACTCAACTTTTATTATTATGAACTCCACGATAAGTTGATAGGGGATTGCAAAGGAATTGAAAGTTCGAAAGTGGAGCCTTCGATTTTTTTATAATATATATATATATATATATAATTTATTATTCTACGGATGATTGTATTAATTCTATCATATATGTATAATAGTTTTAAGAATAATTATATACTCTACTGATTTTTTTTACGATCATCGGCGTAAGAGATTCATCTTTAAATCACGTAAATTTTGTGCGCATGTATATGTGTGAATCTTGTGATTCTTCTTTTTCTGTTTTTCATTATTTTTCAATAAATATAATAAAATCACTTACTACTGAGATGGATCTATTCTTATCACATAAACCATCCAAATAATATTAATATTTCGGATTTAGTTTTTCATATTATAACTAATTCTAGCAATGAGGCGACCTCAAGTTCTTTATTGGATATCAAAAAGCTTTCCACATGCCTATTACAAGATAAACGAGATTATGAGTATAACTCTCTGAAAATTATATATATCACATAGGAAACCGATTAGGGTTCTGGGGATTGGAAAAGAGGAGAGAGAGAAAGAGCCACATGCATGTCATGTGACCACGGCCTCAAAGCAAATCTATGTATAAAAGGATTATATTATGGATGCACACATGCATACATATATTTATCAAAGCATATAATATATAATATATTTTCTTGTTCATTTATTTTATATGGCCACCACCACGTTACTGTGACTGCAATGTCGATGGTGACCAACACCACCCTACAAAATTACAGATCTCTCCTTCCATATATATATATATATATATATATATATATATATATATAATTAACTTGGAGACTCTCATGCTGGATCTCCTATGACTGCAACACTTGTATTCTTCACTTGACTTTAACATGTCTTAAATTCTTTTTTCAAAGATAAATTATTTTTATGCTAAATATATTATAAATAAATATAAATATAGAGGTTGATATTTATCCTACGAGTTAAATATTAAGAACTATTAGTAATTAATCTAATTTAATAAAAAATAGTTAATTATCATCAGAACCTTATGAATGCTTTAAAGATAAATTATTATGAATGTATGAATATGTTAAATTGATGGTAATCTTTTATAAGTAAATAGAAGAACCAATTTCTTTATATTTATAGTTTAAATATTTTTTATATGTATTTGTTAATAATTTAATTTTAGCTCATAATTTAATATGAGAATAATTAACGAAGAAAATTAATTTTTTAATATAAGTTCTATCGATTTGAGTTTTGACTTTAATATTATGTCAAATTAAATATGATATTAATAATTCTAAATATTTAAGTCGACAAAAAATAATATCATTATATTTATAATTTTAATATAATCATTCTATTTATTTATTGTATGCATTTTATTGAGAAGAAAAATAATTACCCCGAAATATTCCAATGATTAACTAAATATTTAAATGACTCTCAGATAAAATTCCAAATATTTAGAATTAGGACAATATCTTCCAATAAACACATGCTTAATGTTTAATTTTTTTTCTTGGTTCATAAAATAAATATTAAAAAAATTAAAAAAAAATAAAAGGGTACCTGAGAGCTTGACAGCTAACTTAGAATCAGCTGCTACTCTCAAATATCAATCTGGAAAATATGTTTACTAATTCTGATTGAACACATTAATTACTAAAAATAGCTGTTCATGCATCAAACCCACTGCCAATTACCAGGATGACCCTGAGACATTTGATGTGCATTGATTGAGGAAGAGAGAGAGAGAGAGAGAACATGTACAAGGGGGGCAAGTGTCAGTGCAAAGCATGCAAGCAGACATTGAATGCTGCAGCTGCAAGATGACTCCAAAACGGTGCCTGTGGTGACAGTATGTGCATGAGGGAGATGACCAAAAGGCAAAGAATGGCAATGGAGGGAGAGGCCAAGCCATGCATGGCAAATTAACATGGTTGGCATCAATGCAGCAGAGACAAAGTTTTCACCAATTAATCAGATGAACAAAATCCAAGAGGAGAGAGGGAGGAGGGCACTATCGTAATCTCCAGCTCAACCAGCAAACAGCAGCAGAACAATGCAAGTGAGTGAGGACAAAGATCCATCTTTGAATATGAACTTTTAATCAAATTGTTTTAGCTGCTTTGTTTAGTAGCCAGCTGCTGAGGAGAAGGCTACTGGACAGCAACAAAGCCTTGAGCTTATAATTATAGAGCCTCGATAGCAGAGAAATTAATAGTACTAGTAAGCAAAAAAGATTCAAATTTGCTCCTTTTTTTGTGCTGTTAATCATTTAATCTCCTTATTTTCTGGTAAAACTTTCAGTCCAAAAAGTTTTGTTCTAATCTTTCTTCTTTTGATTTATTTTCCTCCCTTTAACAAAAGCGCCGGAGATTAAATAGCAGCAGCTCCCAATGCCGCCAACTGTGCGATCCCTGCCGTAGCTTTTGCTCTTCCTCAGCTCTCTCTCTCTCTCTCTCTCTCTGCGCATTGCTTTTGCAGGTTTCTTCTTCTTCTTGGTGGGCACAGAGGTACATTTCGTTGCTCTCTTTATGCTTCTGGACTTATTTTTCGCAAGATTTTTGTGCTTTCGGCAGGATTTGGAGCTGGCCAGATGTGTAAAGATTGCATTTTTAGGGCCATGTAGCAAAAAAGTATAGATTTTGATGCTTGTGAGTATGCATTAGCGGTGCAAGGTGTGATTTCTAAGCAGAAAGATGGATCATTTATGTTGATTTCAACCGTTTCCAGATCCATTTGGGATTTTTATGATATTGAAACCTTCGAGATCTGACGAGGTGGAGGACTGTTGATAGCCATGACACTCTTCCTGGTTTTTGAAAGGGGGATGAAGATTTTGGAGTGTTGTTTTTTCCTTTTGTTTTTTTTTTCTTTTTTGCGAAGGATTTGATCTCTTAATTCGATATACCAGTTAAGAAACGAGATATGAGAAGATCTGCCTGTGTAAACATAGGGTTTTTAATGCCTTGTGTTTCCCATAATTTCGGATTCTTTGGTGTTCATGTGCTTCTGTACTGCCACTTTCCTTCCTCCTACTGTTACTGTTATATGAAGAACACCAAGAGAGCTCCTTCTGTCTTCCCTTACTCCACCTGGGATAGTGTTCTAACTATGTGCTGCTCTTTGCCCTTCGGTTCCCTTTAGCACGAGCAAATTCGTATTCTTCTTTTGCCTGTTTTATGTCGAAATTTGCATAGTTGCTGTTGGTCTAATACACAGCCTTTTGATCCATATAGTCATTATGGATATTGGCAAGATAATTTATTTTGAGTAGTTTCTGAATGAATGCCAACAGTACTGATTCTAATAATTATCAGGAGATGAAAACTCTTGCATCAACTTGCATTCTGAAATGTTTCTTTCGTGATAAAGAAAAACGAAACTAGTTTTTATCATAGCCGGGAACCGCTGCACTTTTGCCAGTTTGTATGCACTTATATTGCCTGATGTCGGTTGATGTTTTACCCTTTTTACGATTGATAGCACTGATTTGTACATTTCCAGTTTATCATCTTCTGTGATTAATAATCAATAAGCACTGTCCAACATTTCTTGTGTGTGAATTCATTTGATACTACTGAATAACTGTTCTCTGATATTGGATGTAAACATAATTTGTAAATACTAATCAGTATATCTTTTTCACCTTTGTAGCATTTTGCATCCATGGGGCAAGATGTACTTTTAGAATCTGAAAGTTATTTTGAAGTGAAGCCAAGAACTAAAGCTGTCAGCAACCATAGGCGCAGCAACAGGAGTGTACGAGAACAAGAGGGAAAGCAGCAGCATACCAGCAGAAATCGACACTTTAAGCTTTTGGATCCTGACTTGAGAGAACTAAGTCGCAGCTACTCTTCGAGCATATGCTATGAAGGAATGTCTTCCAAGGCTTTTGATGGCTTAAGTTGTGAAGAAGTAATGAAAAGGGGCTCTATGTATCAGAGCTCCGAAGAGGTAAGGAGAATGAGGAAGCTAAGAGAGGGCAGGAGGAAAGTAGATTCAGTCTGCAGAAATGATGAATTTCTTTCATTTGAGATTGTTGATTCACTGCCGCAGTCTTCTTCAAATGAAGGTGTTCTCCTGTCGCATCAGGGGCGATCATCTCTTGTTTCTTCAAATTCTGACTCAAAATCTACGTCTGCTGAAGCATCACGCTCAATCACTACAAGGCCTACGGAGTTTCTGGATCTTTCATTCCGTGATCTTCCTGAGAAGGATTTGAAATCCAACAACTTGACCTCTGATTTTGATTTGTCAAAAGATAATTTGCTAGATGATTTCTTGGAGATCTGCCTGCACAAAGCCAAGTCTGAAACCTACCGTACACAAATTCCTTCTCGAATGCCAAATAACAGTTACCTCAAGGAACAAAAGCTGAACTGTTCTCAAAAGATCAGTCCAAAAGGCTCTAAGGAACAGAGTTGTGGAGCAGATATGTTAAAAGCTCTGCCAAAATCCTTTTCAGCCAAAGTGGCCGCGTCCAGTGCAGTTTCACAATTGGAATGTGGATTAGTTAGTGCAAGTGCCAATGGATCAGTTAATGCAAGTCCCAGTGGATTAGTTAATGCAAGTCCCAAGACATGGTCTACCCCCTTCCAAAAGTTTTTTGATCCTATCATGAAGTCCAAATCTCTGCGGAATGTATCATCTATGGAAATAGAACCTGGAAACACAGCCAATGGTCCTTTGAACATGAAGGAGAATAAAGTGTTGAATAAGTCTTTGTTAAGTGACTTCTCAAAGACTACACTGATGGAATCAGATGCACATTTGAGAGGAGAGACGGTTTTGTCTGTGGCCTCTTCACCTGCACACTTGTGTGCAATTCTAAAAGTGGAAACTAAAGATGGAAACACATCATTTGAGTTCTCTGTTAAAGATCCAGAAGAAGTTCTTTCGGCAAAGACATGGAGAACGGATAACACATGTAGCTGGGCTTACACCTTTTACAACTCTAGAAAGAAAAGCAGTGCCAGGAAAGGGGCCAAGGACAAGAACGGCCAGTCATCTCCTATGATTGGACAAATGCAGGTGTCTTGTTATCTGTGTTCGGAAGTGATAGAGAATGGATCTCTTGCTAATTCTACAGTAACAGAATTCGTTCTATATGACATTGCCCAGGCTAGAAGGAGCTTTGCTAGTGAAGAGAGATCCAAATGTTCTTCAGATTCTGTTCAATCCCTTAGAAGTAACACTATGGACAGCTTGGTGCCCCTAGAGAGAAACAATGCAATGGATCCCAAAACCCCTGCAAGACACACTTCTAGTAATTGCGACTCAGATGCCTCGACTTCTTACCCTTGGTCGTCTACAGAATTGCATCCACAACTTGAAATTGCAGCAACTGTAATCCAAATCCCTTTTAGCAAAAAGGATAACTTCAAAGATAGAAAGGACAGTGAAATGAAAGAAAGTAGAAGCTTGTCAAGCTCTCATGTTGTCGATCCGAAAAAGGAGACTGCCTGTAAGAACCAGAATTCTCCAATTGTGAAGGTTGTTACTCCATGTGGGACACATGGACTGCCAAATACAGATGAAAATGGTGGTCCATCTACACTACTGGATAGATGGAGGTTTGGTGGAGGTTGTGATTGTGGCGGTTGGGACATGAGCTGCCCAGTTGTTGTATTTGACAATCATCATTCTGATGACTGGATAGATTCTTCAGCATTAAAAGGTCAAAGGCCCATGCTGCTTCATGTTCAGGTATTTTTGCCTCTTCAGTTCCGGACATTTCTGCTATTTCAAAATTTTGGTAATCCAGTTCAATGCATAATTTTCGTCTAACTTAACAAAGATTTCATGCGCTTGGTTTGGATGTTGCATCAGTTAGAGACTTTTAGATTTTTGCTCCATATTCTATTAACTTTCTGTACTCTGGTGGCAATATGCATGTCTGAAAAAGTAGTAATCCAAAGCCCCGTTCTTGTTTTTCCTTTTATTTTCTGGAGATAATGACTTAAATAGTTGTTTCCAGACACTTTCTTCTAACTCCACCTGCATTCGCATCTATTATCTAGTTTATCAGTATCATATAATCCGGTTACTCCTATCAGAATAAGGATGCATTGCTGATTTCAGCTTGTTAATACTTTCAAACAGGGGAACAAGCAAAAGTTACCTGCATTGTCAGTAATGTCAGATGGGCAAGGACAATATTCAGTTAATTTCCATGCACAATTATCCGCTCTACAGGCGTTCTCAATATGTATCGCGATATTGCACAGTTCTGAAGCTTCTTCAGCAGTAATACATGAGAAGAGCAAACAAAGATTCTTTTCTAGTTCATTGAGATTACTCCTCGAGGAAGAAGTGCGACATTTGCTGGAAGCAGTTGCAATAGAAGAGAAAAGAAAAGAGAAGAAGAGGGCAGAACAAATCCCTCCGGCTTTCGTCCTAGATCCCCCATTTTCGCCAATGAGCAGAGTTTAGGTTGGACGAACTCAAGATAGTTTCCAATTTTGATCCAGCTCCACACAGCCTGTCGTAATGTGCTCGAAGATGAGGAACTGCATCTCTTCAAGAGAATCAGATCCTTAGGAAGAGTATCAATGCGCAACAAGGGTTGGTAGGTAACATATTGTTACAGAATTTGTTGTAACAACTTGTTCATGTGTGGTTGTCCATATAGACCAAATCACTAGTGAGGAAAAGCCTTTCATGATCATAATAAAAGGATACACAATGTTCAGAGTCAGCACTGATAATGAAGCAAGTGTGAGATCCCAATAATGTATATAACTCAATCCTACTTCCACATATTCTGATGTACTTCTGTCTCCTACTTAGAACTGAGCCCCCTTCTTTATCTGATGCAATATGATCCTCCCTTCTTATCCATTTGTATTCTTATCTTGATCTGTTCATCCCAATTGTCCTACATGGAGCATGTTGAAAACATAGAGCAATCCACTCTCTCAAGCATCTTGTGTTACTTAAAATGTTGGATCAAAAGGATTAATGTATTGTGTTAGCCATTTTCGCGGTGTTGCGGTCGGGGTAATGACTTTCGTATCGAAGGTCGACCGGAGATTTTAATTACATTTTAGATGATATCTTATTTCGACTTTAATTTTATCAGAGTTACTCCCCTAGTTAATAAAATCATAATGTAAGAAACTCAACAGTAGGAAATGATGAAAAGGAATTATTCACAAAGAGATATTAGAGCACAAAAGTAGCATTATTACACCCTCTCTATGCAATTCACTCATGATACAGAAAGCTTACAACAAATTGAAGCAAACAAATTAATCATTGGCAGCAGTAACAACAGCAACAACAGCAAATTAAATCACACTGTAGAGAGACAGATCAAGAAGAATACAAGAAGAGGGGAAAATTAATTATAAGAAGAACAAAATATGACTATATATATGCAGCTCTCCTCTCCCATGGTCCATATATATATATAAGGATCAATATGTATATATATATGTAAGGCATGCATGCATGTGATTGTGTTGCTTCTACTACGTAGTAGTAGCAGAGATCTGACTGCTCAAGCTTGATGAAGAAGATGATGGGCATGGTTTGGTGTTGGATTTGTTTCTTATTCCTGTTCAGCCTCGTCGGCGTATGCGGCCTCGTCGTCCTCGTCGGCGATGGCGTCCTGGTACTGCTGGTACTCGGAGACGAGGTCGTTCATGTTGCTCTCGGCCTCGGTGAACTCCATCTCGTCCATGCCCTCGCCGGTGTACCAGTGAAGGAAGGCCTTGCGGCGGAACATGACGGTGAACTGCTCGGAGACGCGCTTGAACATCTCCTGGATGGAGGTGGAGTTGCCCATGAAGGTGGCGGACATGGAGAGGCCGTTGGGGGGGATGTCGCAGACGCTGGACTTGACGTTGTTCGGGATCCACTCCACGAAGTAGGAGGAGTTCTTGTTCTGGACGGTGATCATCTGCTCGTCCACCTCCTTGGTGCTCATCTTGCCCCGGAACATGGCGGAGGCCGTCAGGTAGCGGCCGTGGCGGGGGTCGGCGGCGCACATCATGTTCTTGGCGTCCCACATCTGCTGCGTGAGCTCCGGGATGGTCAGGGCGCGGTACTGCTGCGAGCCCCGCGACGTCAGCGGCGTGAAGCCCACCATGAAGAAGTGCAGCCGCGGGAACGGGATCAGGTTCACGGCCAGCTTCCGCAGGTCGGAGTTCAGCTGCCCCGGGAACCGCAGGCAGCACGTCACGCCGCTCATCGTCGTCGAGATCAGGTGGTTCAGGTCCCCGACTGCGCGCCGGCGGGCGGCGGCGAATACAGATTAGTTGTGTTGGCAATGGAGATCATATGGAGGAGGAGAAGAAATTACTCACAGCTGGGGTTGGTGAGCTTGAGGGTCCTGAAGCAGATATCGTAGAGGGCCTCGTTGTCGAGGACCATGCACTCGTCGGCGTTCTCCACCAGCTGGTGGACGGAGAGGGTGGCGTTGTACGGCTCCACCACCGTGTCCGACACCTTCGGCGACGGGAACACCGAGAACGTCAGCATCATCCTGTCCGGGTACTCCTCCCGTATCTTCGATATCAGCAGCGTCCCCATCCCCGATCCCGTGCCTCCTCCCAGCGAGTGGCAGATCTGAAACCCTGCAAGGTACGTACGTACGTACATGCAATCCAATTCATCTACACATGTTGCACGATTCAGGCCAAAGCTGCATGGTAAAAAAAATACGTACCTTGGAGGCAGTCGCAGTTCTCGGCCTCCTTGCGGACGACGTCGAGGACGGAGTCGATGAGCTCGGCGCCCTCCGTGTAGTGGCCCTTGGCCCAGTTGTTGCCGGCGCCGTTCTGCCCGAAGACGAAGTTGTCCGGGCGGAAGAGCTGGCCGTAGGGCCCCGTGCGCAGGGCGTCCATGGTGCCGGGCTCGAGGTCCATGAGCACCGCCCGGGGCACGTACCGCCCGCCGCTGGCCTCATTGTAGTACACGTTCACCCGCTCCAGCTGCAGCCGCGAGCTGCCGACGTAGTTCCCCTTGGCGTCGATGCCGTGCTCGTCGGAGACCACCTCCCAGAACTTGCCGCCGATCTGGTTGCCGCATTGCCCGGCCTGGATGTGGAGGATTTCCCTCATGTTCGACGCGTCCCTCTTGCAGACAGCTCGACGACGTTAACTAAATAATGTAGTATGTATATATATTGGTATTGTTAGTTAATT
Source organism: Pontederia paniculata (assembly GCA_001647135.1). Classification (NCBI taxonomy): domain Eukaryota; kingdom Viridiplantae; phylum Streptophyta; class Magnoliopsida; order Commelinales; family Pontederiaceae; genus Pontederia; species Pontederia paniculata. The sequence continues at coordinate 52,757 of LTAE01001353.1, read as the reverse complement.
TAAAGGAGAGTTATAGTAAGGCCTATCAAAAGGGAGAGGAGAGAGAAACAAAAAGAGAGGTGGAGAGAGAAAGATTTGTGATGATGGCAAGAGCTTTGCAAGGAGATGTGAGAAGAGAGGTGATGGCTTTTGTAGATGTGGTTTCATTGAGGGGGTTGTGATATTTTTATGGGCAAGAGAACAAATGGATGGTGGAGAGAGAAAGAGGAGAGGAGAGAGAATGTAGGGGCTCTCAAATGTGAGGCAAGCCACCTAAGAAAAAGCACAATATGTCTCTTCCAATTGCTTAAGATTAGACAACATGTCTTCATTGCTTGGTCAATGGCCCCCCAAAAAATGGTTGTATATTGGTAATCAAATTTTTTACATGGTAAATGATAATTAGTTTGAGATCAGTTGGATCATTATTCATGTAGCTTTTGATATATAATTGAAATGTTAAAGTCCTCTTCCTAATAATTGTATTTTTTTTCTTGAGATTTGTTATGTGACTTCTATTTATGTATTAATTATTAACAAAGAAAGTGTTATATAATAACATCACTCAACAGTGATACTTTTTAGAGTTTGATCTTGTGATATCTCTTTATCAACATTCAATTCACTAGTCATGCTTCATTTTTTTATCCATATTCAAGTTACTATTTTTTGTGTGCATAGTATGATGATTGTTGAAGTTAGCAGATGGAAAGTGATCATCCAACCTCTAACGGAGATGGAGTTAGTAATAAAAAAAATAGAAATATATATATATATATATATATATATATATATATATATATTGTGAACGGTCGCTTTAATTTTATATATGTTAATTTTTGGAGTGATTATGTATTCGAGTGATTTTGAACATATCATAATGAAACTCTCTGTGACGATCGTAAACATAGGAGATTCATCTCTGAATCACGTAAATTTTGTACGTATTTTTTTGTGTGATTCTTTATCTTTCTTTTTTTATTCTTGGTTATTATGAGAGTTGAGAAAAGGGAAGAAGGGGGTCACTAATTGGCCATGTGACATGTTATTGAGATGGACATGGCAACAAACAGCTATGCAGGTGAGCTGGAAGTGAAAGGAGACAAAGGAGGAGGTACACATGTTCAGCCCATTGCACTTTCAGTAAGTAACAATGAACTCTCATCATCTTCCAAGTTCCAATTCTTTCTCTCTCTCAAATCATTGAGACTTTTTTTTGGTTAATTCTTCTACTTCTTCTGGATAAGCACCAACCGAGTTAGAAGGATTAATTTAAATTTTGTTCTATGGATATGAACAAACTGTCATTAGCATGTATGAAAAGAGAGAGAGAGAAACTTGTGAAAGTGCATATTTCAGAAAGATGCTAAGTTACTAAGGATACTTTACAACATTGTTTAACAAACATAATTATCAAGTCCAGAACATTGATTTGTAGGTAGCATCAAAAGGAAATTGTTAAAGGCATAATGACAAAAGAAAACTGGTAGAGGACAACAATACTACTGTTATCTTGTATATGTTTCAGGCATTATAGGGTTATATCATGTACAAGTGATCATGGAGGTGGGCAAGTGGTTACAATCAAATGCCAGCAAAATCTCCAAATCAAGACTTTGCACAGAAAAATAAAGAGTAATACATCTTAACTGCTCACTATATGGAATCAGACATAGTTAACATCTAATTGGACATGTTACATATTGTATAAAAGAGAGGCTTTTTCCTTATAACAGTTTCTTGAGAGTAAGCCTTAAGCCAATTATGTGAAATCAGGAAGAAGTTAAAAGGAGAATATCCTGAATTATATATGTAGCAAGCATTTAGTCTATAAAGAAATATTTATTTACTTTTTTTTTACATCCGAAAATATTTTATATACAAGTAGCATGTTATAAATAAGGAAAAAAAAATATGTAGTGTAATTATACAGAAAGTAACGACACTTTCTGTACAAATGAATAGTGTTCAATTTTTTTGTACAGATAGTGTCGTTACTTTCTGTCGTGCCACACTAAAATTGCGCTAAACGCTCTGAGGAAAGAGTCAACTTAAATTGGTTAGCATAATTGAATAGCAGAAATATAGAGATGTGTCACAAGATCGACGAGAACTAGTAATTTTGAATTTGATTCTTGAAATTATTATTTTGATGAAAATTTTTCTAGATGTTCCTAATCGAATATGAAAGCTAGTAGCTCAAATTAAAAGAGAAAGACTTGCACAAATGAATTATATCTTTTTAAACAAAAATAATTTTTTAATATGCTTCAGTATTTCTTTCTTTTTTTCTTTCAAAGATGCATACTAAGCAAAGTTTGTTGAATAATAAAATGTGAAAACAAAAGTCATCATGACTCCTAAAAATGTAAAATACTTATATATGAATTTTGAATTTGAAACATAGTAATATGTATTAATTCTGGGATGTGGACTGGTTGGTTGAAGGGCTTCATCATTATCTGATAAACTCGCAGGTGAAAGATGTGCATTCAGATCAGCTGGTCAGACTCATACATATTTATATTATTAGGATTCATTTAATTTTGATTAAACATTTCAATCATTTGCTAGGTAAGAATTAATTTCCTTTGTTGGTGGAATCCGATGCTCTCTCTCTCTCTCTCTCTCTCTCTCTCTCTCTCTCTCTCTCTCTCTTGTATTTGTATTATCATAGAAGAGGTAGATGAGCTACATAATAGAAAAGAACCACATCTCAAACATATAGCAGTGAACCAAAGATAAATTAAAAATCATTAAGATAGTTTTTAGTTGTTATGGCTCAAATATTTAATCTTTGTAAAAAAGACAAGATCTCAATCACTCTACCAAAAAAGCAATAATTTATTAAATTATTATTTATTTTACAAGTAACAATGGAGATGGAGATGGAGATGCCAACTCGAGTGGTGCCACACTGTCGGTGCAGCTCACCATACATGTTCCCATGATGGGGCCTTGGACTCCAATCTAATCTTTTGGTGGATCCCTAAAATGCATGCATGCATGCATAATAAAACACAGTCAAATTTCCAATAATTTAGTTAATTAATTAGCTCAATTTGGTGATCAAAGTCTCTTAATAATAACGTGAATTTAATATTGTGATATTTTCTTATTAGACTATGTTATTAATTTATATAGGGATTAAAGAGCGTATGACATAATTTTTTAATGTAGCGTGTCGATATCGATAAAAAAATAATAAATATCGATCATCTAATGCACGAGTGTGCTACATATTCCTTTTTTTTCCTATTTACGTAATCGTTTCTTTAATTTATTTACCATGATTTAAATTTGATGCTACTTTTCATATCCAATTCCTATAACTAAACTTTCAAATTTGGTATTCTCCTATTGGGATCTAAAAAGGGGAATAATAAAAATAGAAAAAAAAAAGCAGTTAAAAGTTTTCTGCCTTAACGGGGGTAGCGTGGTGCATGATCTAGGCATTAATTGTTAAATCAATGGCCCAGATTTTATTCACTTAATGCTCAAATTTTTAATTGAATAAAATATGAGCCATTAATTTTTAAATTAATGATCCATATCATGCACCACACTGCTCTATGTTTCTCTTAAAATTAATTTATCTTATGAATTGATACACATATATGCTCTTCTTTCATATGGCATGATGTATTTTTTTTTCCCTGCTGCATACCTTATTTTATATGAAAAATAAATAAAATAACAATGGATCTGTGGTAATACATGTTTGACTAATTATGAATTAAATAATGATTAAACTTTATTTAATTGACATCTTGTAGATTCGAAACACTTTTGTAGACAAGTGAGTGTATTTGATAATGCCACACGAACAAATTTGATGTAAAAAGAAACTTATTGTCATCGACTAATTGTTTTCAACAATAATTAAAAGAAATTATTGTTGACCATAATAATTATTAATAGCCTTCTTTTTTAGGTGTTGAGTCAAGTTCAGGGCGCAGGCATCATTCAGATCAATAAAAGCCAGGACGCCAAAATTATGCCTAATTATAAGTCTGATATTGCTCATGATTTTGGCATCATATTTGCACATAAATTTAAAGGTTCATAAATTTGTGCTATGAAATTTGATTAATTTTACATGTGTGATTAACTAAAGGAATATTGTAACTTTCATGTGATTAATGAAGCAGGGCAATCCTTTCAATTTGGATGCAAAGAAAATGTTTTGCTGTATTTTTTTCATATTTGAGTTTTTTTTAAAAGACTTCATTCATGAAAGATATGTTACAATTTAATTCACTAAAAAGTTATGTACCTTTGGGAAAAGGTAATTTTCCTTATTTGTTGGAAGAAAACATTTTTAGTCTCACATTAATTCTCATATATAACACAATATAAATGATTTTCCTAAAATTTCTATTCAACTAAAACTTTTTTTTTTACTACAAGAGGAAATTTTTATTTGTTTGTGCTTCATTTTCTCTCCTTTGTCAAGGTGAAAGGGGAAATTTGATAAATAAGGAAAAAAATGAAATCCGACCAATTAGAGGCAACAAAAAATTGATCTTGAATTATTATTTATTATAACGAATATTTATTAAATTTAGTACAAATTACATTTGCATATCTTATGAATAAAAAAAAGTAGTGTAAAAATATATTTTCTTGTTAAAAAAAAGATAATATAAAACTTAGAAAAATTAATTTCATTTAAAATTTAAGTGGAAAATTATTTTTCTCTCACAGAATATGTATCTTTTACATTCACGAGATTCTTTTCTTTTTTTTATTTCAAAGCCGTATGTCATACATATGAAAATGAATTTACCCCTAAAAACTTGTTATATTTATTTTCATGGAGTCATAATGAAAACCATGATAATCAAAGTTTGGATCCATAAGAACTTGGCTATAATTGATCTTACTTTTACTAAATTATGGTGCTTGGGCCTTCTTAATTAAGTTTTAACTTTTGAAAAACTATTGGGCCAGTGTTAATTTCATGGGCTACTAGTATATAAAGAAAATGGTTTTCTTTTTTAATCCAAAGACGAAGATGAATATATAGTTATTTGTTCTCTTTGCTTCTTTTCTTTTTTAGAAAACAATGTATAACAATTTGATTAAACTAATGGATGACTGATATAAAAGGTGTGTTTGGGATGGCTTTTATGCACAGCACATTTTGGTGTTGTCATGTAAAGCAAGCTTAGACTTCTCTCTAAAAAATATGAAAAGTTGTGTTTTTTTGTTGTGGCACACAGCAAATTGCAGGAAAAAACACTCTATTTCTATCTTACCAAACGAAGCCAAAGTTCTCTAAGTTACAGCAAAAAGGTCATGTATATATTCATATACATGTAAGGTCAAATTTGATGAAGATCAATTCGAGTGGTAAGCAACTTGGATTATTTTCATTAAAAATTTCACACATCATGAATTACAACAATAAAAAAAATGTTGTATGCTTACACCAAAACCAAAATCAAAATATTATGCACTCATATACATACAACAACATCGTACTCATAGTTCAATACCACGAGAAGCACAAGTTTGTGAAGAATAAGCAACATACATGAGGAAATTGTAGCCATTTTACTATATATGAAATTATTATGAATATAACTTGTTCTTGTTTCATGAATTATTCGTAGAGTTTTGGTTTGTTTGTTCATGATTTTTTTCTAATTTCATCCTCGATCGGTCTTCATAGTACATGCACCACCAATGACCATGTTGGATTTTCTTCGTCATCCTCACTAATATGAACTCCACAACCAATGCTTGAGGTCTTCTTCAAGCTGCAAGTCCATCCCTCCTTTTTTGTCCTGTCCGCATCGATCCCACATACTCTCCACTCATCATCGCTCGCAACCAAACAAGCTTGTTCATCATCGTGTCGACATCATGAGCTGTGATTTTTGTTGTGCTAAGTCATCCTCCATGTCACGCTAGAACTCAGGGTTGAGATGGAGGGTGTGCTAAAGGCATACAAAGTGACTGTTGTGCCTCCTTCGAAGGGTTTCTTCGAAGTTGGCATGTGATGATCAATATCGATATAATTAAACCATTAGCCATCATAAAAGGGATAATATGGACACTTCACTAATTCAAATTCAATTAGTGAAAGATCACGAAAACATAATAATGAATCAATTAAGTCATGAAAATTCCAATTAGCATGACCTAGGATAAAATGACAATAGTGCACATGGATACAAAGGTTATATATCTTAAAATTGAATTAAAGAAAATGGAATCATCAAAAGGAATAAATGCTCGTAATGTTACTATGCACATAAGAGCATAAGGTTCATAAAATATGAAAAGAGGAATAAGGGCTCCCATAAATCCATAAAGATATATATCATAAAATTCACATAGCTAAGGCCACTATGGATGCATAAATAAGTTCTCAAAATTTAAGAATTACATGAGAATGGAGTTTCCTACTTATTCAATTTGCAAACAAGCAACTCGATAAAAATGATTGTAAGATGTTTGTCCTAGGGCTCACACAATCAACATCCCACCTGACCTAATGACCATCATATGACAATACTAACAAACATCACCTGTAATAAAGAAGAATGATGGGTGAGCATAATTGTCTCAATGAGTGGGAAAGACAATATAGGAAATCAATAAAATTGAAGCTCACAAATGCAATATTATGAAACAATGATAAAAATCATGCAATGTATGATAAGATGGAGAGAATCCTCAATTAGGTCATACAACAAATACGGGTCCAAAGTAAATTGTGTGGATTGTGTCTTGCCACCATACATAAGCTTAATATTCTACCTTCTCGACATCGTCAACCCAAGGATATAATACTATATGAGGGTTTAATAGTTGTCACCATATGATGAGCTTGATAGTTTGCTGCATCTACTCATGGTTGATCATTCCCAAATGAAAACAAAATATCACCAAGAAGCATTTTTAACATTCACAAGTAGTATGCATATGAATGCACATGTGTTTCATGAGTAAACATCTAACACGGAGATTATAATTAATAAAAATTCTAAATTTTCATGAAACTCGAGAGTCCGAGAATTATTGCAAAAACCATTCAAAAAATTCATAAGACGAGGAACAACATATCGACATGAGTGATAGCATGACTTAATTAATAAAGCATGACATAGATGCATTAATTCATATTATACAAGACAAACCCATGGATGTATCATAATTTATACAGAAAAAAGTCTCTTACCTCCGTGTAAAACTATTGATAGCTATAAGGACACGAGCATACATAATTTTATTGTGTAAATCCGCTTACATTGCATATGCTTGACCTGACTCGGTCGTCCACTTTCGAGTTCGATCAATAATGACAAGAACCTAATAATAAATTCATACACATCATATCAATCTTCCATACATTATGACTTAAAACAACAACTAATATAATGTAATTTATAAAAAAGTATTTTTCAGATTTAACTATTAATGACCATTTAACAATCCAAATTTAATTATTTCTAGATAATTATTTATCTACTATGGTTAACTAATCATTAAGTATAATAACTTTGGCCAAACTATCCTCTTCAACTTATGATTGTTTAAATCACCCCAAGCTAATCATCACCTAATCATTAACATGATTATCTAATAAATAATAAAATCTGAATTTTGGTTTTTTTTATGTTAAGTGATAACTAGTAATCAAATTAGTTAAAACCTAAGTGATAACTTCCAATCACTATCAAATGATTATTAAAGTTACTATTTAATCACTTATCTAGCATTATCCTATCATTATAAATAGCATGTATAGAAACTTTTCCTCAACATTTAACTTACTAGATAACACTTAAATATTGATCCTACCGGAACTACCTATACACTTTCCCATATCATTTATTTTATATTTATATCCACATGTGCATTTGGGAGTGCAATGGGGAGATGCTTTGTTCAAAGCACAACTTGTTTTTTTACTAGTGGTATTTGATAATAAAATTTTCAATTACTAACAAATTTACCTACTTTGTTGAAAGCAAGACAACTCTCCTGTGTCAAAAAGGTCTTTGAATGAAAAACAATTATCTTCGGACTACGAGAAGGATGGGAAGGGCGCGCCAAGCATCGGTCGGAAGGGTGTGGGCACCAATGTCAGTGATAATGTCTCATGCAAAAGTGCAATCGAAATTCGTGCTTGGAGAGCCTAAGTGCGGGCGTGCCATTGCTTGCATGGCCGATGCACACCCTGACTAGCCCCTCAATGCAACAATCATAATGCAATGCCCGAAGGTCAGGGTCATGGCGGTGACAAGGTGTTTGGCTAGAGGAGGTCGTGCGACAGTGAGCATTAAGGAGACGATCACAAGGGCGATGGTCTTCGACGAAAGGGAGGAGATGAGAAGGTGAGACAAGGCCTTGGACGAAGCCATGAAAGAAATTTAATTCATGATCAATCTGCACCATCATTAGGAGGTGTTCACTGAATTATCTCTCAACATTGCCTAATAATCTACATTGTCTAATAGAAAATATCACTTATTAAATGGCTAGTAATTTGAAGTACCTTATTTACTATATATAAGTAATCCAACAATAATTTAGATTATCATAATTACTTATAAGAAAGATTATTAAGCAATATACATCATTTTATCAAAATATTCTTTATAAATATCATTAAGTTAAAAAATTTATATTATTAAATTGAAACTTATCAACTTAAATCATACATTCACAGATTGATTTATTAGGTAATTAATACCCCTCAAAATAAAATAATATTTATAATAAGGGTTTAATGAAAATTTATCCTATTTAAATAGAATACACCATGTACCCTATCATCTATACCAATGAATTCGAGATGTATTGTTAAAAATAAATAGTCTATTTAAAATTCATATTTTTAACTTATTTTTGTCAATCACAAATCTCATATTCAATTGATATGATGCACGGTGTACCCTACTTAAATAAGATACACTTTCATTAAATTCTTATAATTAATATCAATAATAACAATGAATAAAAAAATATTATTTTAATTAATAATACTTATAACTAATAATTAGTGATATATTTTTATTCATAATACGATAATAATTATATAATATAATATATAAGAATATTATTTAATAATATTTATCATTATAGTATATTACTATTTGTGTTATTATTATATTATATATTTTATTATGTTATAATTTATTTATAAAAAAATTAGAAGGACGAATATGAAAATTAAATATAAGTAAGATTACCACTTGAGTGATACTATAGATACACCCTCCTATTATGTAACATGAATTATCACTTCACATATAATATGCATTGGTAGATAATTTATATTGTCTACAAATCAAAATAAGTGAATAGAGTAATCCGATAGGTTCAAGTAATTTTAAATTTAGATTAACAAAGATTATTGATAGAAAATATTTTATTGATGTTCTGCATAATTCGTAGATCAAAATGAATAATTAGTGGCGCTTCCTAAATATTCAGATGAAATGATAACCGAAAAAATATTGCTATTATTTTTTTTTAAATTAGGACATGCAAGATACAAACTTTTTTTAAAAAAATGATAGTGTTTGTTTCAATATAATCCTTCTTGCTTTTTTCGACCTTTCAAAGACAATGGCTTCGTTTGGTAAAGCTGTACTTCAAAGCTAGCAATAAATAAAGCTTGCTATGTGATGCTGTGGAGAAAAGGAAGATCATCCTACTGTGGGAGAAAGCACAAATATAGCTGTCAACAACAGACATTTTTGAGAGAAAGCAGATAAATTTTTTTTTACCAAACACATCTACATCAAAAAGCAAGTTCTGCTTTTATCAAAACAACAACTCCACAGCTTTACCAAACGCAGCCAATGTCATGTGAAACTAGTGGATAAGTCAATCATCAATCTTGTTCTCGACCGACAAATGCAGATTTCTTTTTGAGCTGCACATTGAGGATCTTCCCATGAAATCGAAGCAGGGGTCCGAAGGAGGTGCAGGTCTCATGGTATCACTTTGGCTCGGGGAACATGTAGTGCCGCAAGTGAATTCCTACTATGTAAGGCATAGCGCTATCCTATCCTATGTTTTTATCTAAAAGTGTCATTCGGTTAGAAATGCTATCTTGCCCATCCTCAGTAGGGTTTCGAACTATCTCAAGGCCCCTACGATTATCCCATCTCTAAGAATCTCAGGACTTGTGAGGGTCTAGCGCGGAACTAACGAATCTCGTTTTTCATCCGAGAATCTATCATGGCTTTCCTCTTCGAGGTCGAGCCCAACGTCATGCCGACTCCCAATCACTGGAAGATCGGGTGAGGAATATGATGTCGGGGTGGTAGGAATGACTTGGAATGGGGTGGGGGAATCTACTTTCATTCAATCTCTGCTTTCGAGATTCCCGACCGGTGACCACCATCTTCTCATTCCAAGTGGAAAGAGACTATGGAAGCTACGTCTCTGTCATCACAGATTTTGGTCCGGCAATGGTAGGGATACTAAGCCGTCCCATCTGTCCAGCTGGTCCAAAGTGTGCAAACCGCTTTGTGAAGGCCGACTGAGAATGAGGGACCTAGTTGTAAAGATTGAAGCGTTCCGCGTGCACTGAAAGTCAATCTTTTCCTTGAGAATATTTTTAGGACAACTTTTATTGATAAATAATGATATGCAAATTTGGGGTAAACTTTTTTAGAAAAGTGAAATTTGCTCAATAATAATACATTTATATTTATAATATAATATACTAATTAGTTTTTGTCGCAATTTGTTTTCAAAATTTAATTTTATTACTTGTAACAAGTATTTTACAAAATGAATAGTTAGTGTTCTTCCTAAATACCCAGATGAAATGATAATAGAGAAAATATTGCTATTATTCTTTTTTCAAATTAGGACATGCAAATTCATGTAAGATCCAACCTTTTTTTTTTCAAAAAAATTGAATAGCGTTTGTTCTTATGAGAATATTTTTAGGACAATTTTTATTGATAAATAATGATATGGCGAAAACATTTTTAGAAATGTGAATTTTTTTTTTCTCAGCATCACATTCTCAATAATAATACATTTATATTTATAATATAAAATAATACTAATTAGTATTTCCCGCAAAATTATTTTTCAAAATTTTAATTTTATCACTTGTAACAAGTATTTTACCTTTAAACCCCAACTCCTCTATGCCATTGAGCCATGCGGCTCCGCAGACTCCCGTCCCCTCTCCACCTCCTCCTCCACAGACCACCACCCGCCGCCACCTCCTCCTTCTCCGCCGCCGCCACCGCCGTCGCCGCCGCCGCAGACGCCGTCCTTGAAGACGAACAGTCGATACGTCGAGCCAACCCCGGCCTACTCCACGCGCTCCGCGGCCTTCGGCGGAAGCCTGACCTCGCCTTCGCCCTCTTCGCCAGCTCCGGGAGCCAATCCCTCCTCCACGACCGAGCGGAAGCCATCGCTATCCTCGGAGAAGCCGGCCGCCGGCAGATGCTCGTCTCTCTGCTGGTCGACGTTATTTCCTGTGACGCCGGTCTTGACGTCCCGGCCCTCTTCGCGGCTCTTCGGGGGCGAACCAATGGCGTTGGCACGCTCGTCTTCGTGTTCGATGCGCTGGTCAGAGCGCATTTGCGGCGCTCGATGCTCGCAGAGGCCGTTGGCGTCTTCTTCCAGCTGCCAAGGCTCGGTTTTGCGCCCGCTGTGAGAACCTGCAACTGTCTCCTGGGCTACTTGTCGGAATCTGGGGACCTTGAGATGGTCATGGCTGTTTACGGGAACATGGATGGGTTTGGAACGCGCCCGGACGTCCGGACGTTCACAATACTGATTAAAACTCTGTGTCGAGAGGGCAAGTTGGATGAGGCTCTCAGTGTTCTGAATGCAATGAAGGATGCCGGAGTTCAGCCGGACTTGGTCACTTATCATACCATCGTGCAAGGGATGTGCGACAATGGACAGTCATATTTGGGATATGTGTTCCTCAAAGAGGTCACCGAAGGGGGCGTTGCTCTGAGTTGTGTCACTTATAATAAGGTCATCAGTGGATTGTGCAAAGAGAAGAGGATTCGGGATGCTGAGAATGTGTTCGAGGAAATGGCAAGGCGACATATTTCCGCCGATTCATTCAGTTACGAATGTCTCATTAGAGGCAATTGTGCCATTGGAGATAGCTTGAGAGCTTGGGATCTTTTCGAGGAGATGAGGGTGAAAGGTATTATTGTAAACCATTTCATTGTTGGTCATTTGCTCCAGTGTTTCTCTAAGATGGGAATGCATTCTCAGGCATTAGAGTGCTTAACGGCGTTTAGGGAGTCTGGATTCCCCCTTGACAAGGTTCTTTATGGCATTGCGATTGATATTCATTGCAAGATGGGGAGTATGAATGATGCATTGGAAATGGTTTGTGAGATGGAGAGTCAGGGCTTGAACCCTGACAAAATTCACTTGACAAATTTAATAAAAGGTTATTGCTACAAGGGTGAAATGAACAATGCTAAGAAGGTGTTTGTTCATATGGTGAAACACAATGTGCATCCTGATCGTGTGACTTATGACGTTCTTGCTAGTGGCTTTTGTCGTCATGGTTCTGTCAATGAGGCACTGGATCTTCTCACAATTATGGTGGACCATGGCCTTCAACCTAATGCCAGTACCTGTCGTCTTTTAGTTAGTAGCCTTTCGAGAGGAGGGAAGATGCAGGAAGCAAATGAACTATGCCAGTATCTACTAGCCAGTGGAATTGCTCAAAGCAGACTCCTTTTTGGTGCTTTGGTTGATGGCCGTTTAGAATCAAATTCTACAAAAGAGGCCTATGACCTTTTTATTGAATTAATTAAGCAAGGGAATCTTGTTAATGAGATTACTTGTTCTAGGCTTATAAGTAAGCTTTGTGGTGAAGGAGATACAAAGAAAACCTCCATGGTGTTCAAGTTGATGTTAAGTTTGAATGTTAATCCAGATAAGATTTCATATAGCCAGCTTATTGGAGCTTATGCTAATGCTGGAAATATGAAAAATGCTAGGCTCTGGTTTAATCAATTGGTTGATAAAGGACTTCTACCAGACGTTGTACTGTATACTATATTAATAAATGGGTACTTCAAGGTTCACAACTTGCACGAAGCTTGCAGACTTTTTGTTGAAATGATTGAAAAAGGAGTAGATCCTGATACAATTGCATTCACTGTCATACTGGATGGTCATCTGAAAGGAGCTCGATATACACTCAGCTCTGGGATGAAAGGAAAAAGAAACGAGACAAAAGCCAAGTGTCTTGCACTGCTAGATGTCATGAAAACCATGGAGACCACACCTGATGTCATCTGCTACACTGTGTTGATTGATGGACACAGCAAAATGCAATATGTTCAGGATGCTTATAGGCTCTTTTCAGAGATGACTAAAAGTGGCCTCACACCTGATTCCTACACATATACTGCTTTAGCAAGTGGTTACTGTCATGTGGGAAAGGTGGATGAGGCACAACACTTAATAGAGGAAATGTTACACAGGGGGATCCAGCCTGATTTTGTCACTTTCTTGGTGTTGGACCAGTGGAACTTGAGGCATAGACTATTGCAACTCCCTCAATTTTCAGATCAAACAGGTAAATGATTGATCTTTGATTCTCTATGAAAATATGTGGTAGTCTCATGAGGGTAGCGTCATGAGATGGCCCTCTTCTTTCTTCTCGTTTTGTATATTGCATATTGCTGCACTAAAGGATAATGCCATGGATCTCCACTTCATAACGAAAACTAGAATGCAATGTGTTTGGGTTCATCAAAGAACAACAGGTGAAACATTTTGCTTTCAGCTTTCTTAGTTTTTTGCTGGATTGCTATTATACAAATTGGTTGAACTCAGATTTTGATTGGTTCTTTCTTTCAGTGGTTGAAATTTCAAGTAAAAAGTTGATTTTTTTTTCTGCAGTGTGCCTTCTCATGAAAGATTACAGATTAAACTCCCATACAGCTTAATATCGTCTAATATATCTTTGACTATCATAGCATCTGAAATTATTCAACCTTTGGAGAATATACCTTGTTGAAATTTCTAAGTTGCATTGGATTTTAAAACCCATCCATTGTTTTTCTTGGAATTTGGTGTCATTCCAGCTAATGATATTGTAAAACTTATTTTTCCTGAAAATCCTAGTATTCCATCTTCAAAGTCCTACTTTTAACTTGCATTTGTTTTTGCTTTTAGTTATATTCTTTTTAGGAGGCAGAAATAGGTTAGTAGCATTGGTGGATTAGTATCAGAAAGGATATGCAGATTAAGAGTTTTTTTTTTCTGAGAAGTCATGTGGATTAAGAGTTAACTATGTTGCTCCCAAGTGGTGGCAATTGAGCTGACACATTTAAGAGCTTTTGCTTTAAGGCAATAGCTGAGGTATTTTACTTTTATAAACTAATCATATCTTTGGAATCTTGATCTTCCCACATCCTATGTACGTTCTTATGTCTTGTACCCATATTGCATTACTTGTGATTGATGCTTAACCATTAAATTATCCCACAAATGGTAAATATTTGGCTAACAAAATTTTGCAACTGTGGTCAAGCAACATTGAATTTCATGTGAATTTTTAAAAATAAATGATATTCCATTACTTCTTCTCTGTGATGTTGCTGATGAATCTGAAGTGAGATGACTTTCTGAAATTTGAAAGGGACATCAATGTGAAGTTTCATCTACCACCACGATAATTAATATCCTCTAATTTCAAAATAATGGTTTTGAGGTCCAGCTTGCATAATTATTAAATTGTGCTTGTTGGCTGAATATAAGAAAGCCAATAAACACGTTTTTCTGAAAGTGCCAATAAACACTTTATGATGAAAAAACGTAGTGTAGTTCTTTTAATGCTCAATATCTTGTTGGCTTTCTTTTGGATACTCCAGTTAATATATTGTGATTTCTGATCATTTTGGGACATGTTGACTGATCAAACTCTTTTGTTCTCCATTTTTTTATTCATTTGCTATTTTATTTTTCATGTTTCTTGGCATTTTAATTTTCTATACAGTGAACTAATTCATCTTTGACTTTTCAGGTGGATATCCATATTTTTTGGCATCCTGGCTGAAAGATGGAAAGAGAAAACCCCTCTATTCAAAGGTGAATTCTTCCAATATTTTCTTATTGTTCTTCAGTCAAAAAAATTCATTATATTCCTTATAGGCTCTGAACTGACTACTACTTGATCTTCCCCAAAAAAATTGGGAAACAGAACATTAGATCATTGATTCCAACATAATGCAGGACAACATTTACATAATCATTGTTCCACATTTATTCTGTACTTAGAAATTGGAGGTTTATCTCATTTCTGGCATTTTGAATCAGAAATTACTGCCTTAACATGTTAGTTCTACTGTTACATCTCAATCTCTATTCAATCTATTGTTTAGTTTCCTGCATCTTTCTTTTTGGTTTGTTGATACGCTGCTAGTTATATGCCTTTGCCCTTTTGTCATGTGCTTGTCAATTGAGTCTCTTTTGTCTTGCTTGTTTTAATATATATCTTAATGGCATTCACAAACTCTGCAAGGTCATTGATCAAGTTGACTTGTTACATCCTAATTTTTATATTGCCCGAGAACCATCTAATATCTACCTCAGACGTGATAGTTTGTAGCTCAAACATTAATTATCCTGGTCCTTCAAAATAAAAAATATCCTTGTTCCATTTTGGATGAACTTTGTTAAATTAGATGTGCTATCAACAATCCTAAAAGCTTAAGCCTATAGGAAGAGCAACATCTTTAGATTTATATGTTTAACACCTTTTAGTTCACTGTATATATTCTTGTAAGTTTAGTTAGGGTTCGATTTTACATATATAGCTAAAAGTTGGTTTTGGCTACTATGGTCTCCAGGAGCAGAGCCAAGGGGGTTCCAAGCCTGCACATGCAAGCATTTTAATAAAGAGATAAAGTGTGTCAAGGATGTTTATGCAGTATAGTGGTTAATGTTTGGTAATGACCAATAATTTTGATATGAGTTTGTGTTAGAAATCTTTCTTAGATGTCTATTCTCTTTTTATTTTCTGCTAGGAACTGAAATTTTTTTGAGCTCCACAATTGATTGTTCCTGCCTTAAGTCAAGCGATGAAGATCCACTAAACCAAACCCTCACTAAACTTACAAAATAAGACAAATAAAAAAATTCTCGTTCGTCAAACATCTAAGTTTTCAAAAACAACTATCACAAGGTTTATACAAAGTTCCAAAGACCTTGTGCTCCAAATAACAAGGAAAACTAAAGGGCAAAAGGCCTATGGGAAGAAGTTCGACAACTAAAAAGTATGGATTACGAGCTGAAGGTCCGTAAGCCTAGTCATTATGCATCACCAGTCATGACTATTTTCCTACTTTTGGGTTTTTATAAGTATCACTTATTTGGCTTCATTAGGCTATTTGTGACACAGGTGTCTATGTTTATAACATCAGTGAGAACTTAGTTACTTGTGCATCTTAGTTACCTCTTAGTTTGGCTTGGGAGAGAACTCTAACTGAATATTTGTGACAGCAATAAGAAAAATACATAATTAAATAGATGATTTCTAGGTAGTTCCAGATTTTCTTATTTGTGTAATGCATGTATGTGATGCTTGTTTTACATTTTTCTCAATATCTTGGCATCTTTTGTCTATTCTTCAGGTCTTCAAGTGTAGTACATCATATAACTTAAATAGAATGTACCCTTCAGGATGGTGTCATGTGATTGATTGTTAAGACCATTGGAGATCAAAGCTGCTGGTAATGTTGCTCAAGTTAGCGATGTATCTATTCTGTTTTTCTTTTTGGAACATATCACTCGTATGATTGTCAAGCAAAAGCAGGAAAATATAAAGTTTCTTTCCCACAATATTATTTGCTTTCTCAGGAACCATGCAATGTTAACATGGAACTTTTAGTGGTGTGCCACTGACCCAGTGATGATTCTGGCCAGCTGCAGTAAATTCACTCTTAGGATTTGTCGGACAAAAGAACACCAGAGTTTTTCTCCTGTTCAGAATGTCAATGACATTAGTCAGTGAGCACATTTAACAGAAATTTCAGGCTACATCATAATAGGCAGCATTCATGGAAGATGATTTGGATGACATCTGGCTAAGCTCATGATTTTCTTTTATTCATGGAGAGCCTTAGCAGTGGACTCATGGACCAAATTACCATATGATGAGCCATGGAATTCAGTATATGTACAAGGTCGCCATTAGAGAACAAGCTCCCAGCTGGTGGATGATAATCCAAGGAAAATGACAAGAGGACGATGGTTTCTTGTGAATGACCCAATTAAAATGGAAGTGTAAGTTTCAGATACAAATTATCAGAGATGTATTATGTCCATAATGAGCAATCGCGGGTTTCATTCATTCTAGAAGTTCCAACATATGATGAAATAATGGGCTCTACCTTTCTGTCTTAACTTCTCAGGTAACCTTTTGCCGTTGAGCCTCAACTTGCAGGACAATTTTGCCTATTCCATGATGTGCCCTGTTCAAGTTTGAAACTTTACACAGAAGTAGTGACCCTCAAGCCTGCCTTGTCTAAAAGTCTCACAGCTCGTCTGAACAGTAATAAATGCATCCATTCAAACGTAATGATTTCAAATGTAGGCAAGTCATCAGATGGATTTGGTACGTCACATTTATTTTGTGCTCACTGTTTATACATTACGTTTGTATATAACATAACTATTTAATGATATGTGATTTAAATGTTGTTGTATTCATTTTAATAGTTGAATCATAATAATCAGGCAATTACACTTGTCAATGTTTTCCATTTTCTTATGAACCTCACAGTATACTCACAATTGGACTTTGTGACTTGAAGCAGAAGGTTGGATGCCATATGACCACCACTTAAATTGTGGGCCTTGATTTGACTGTAGGTGTGGCGCTGAGACCTGTGGGATGGTGACAAGAACTTTAGGATAAGGTGTAGGTGGTGCCAAGGGATATCAAATATTGTTGAACCCCCAAAAACATGAAGAAGGTGGGAGGGAGGGGGGGCCCAACCAAAACATAGTTAGGGATATCATTTCAATTTCTTTTGTATGCAAGGATTTTTTTTTCTTTTG
>LTAE01001353.1:0-29882 GCA_001647135.1 Pontederia paniculata | reverse complement strand
CATAATAATTTTATATGTCATTTTGTAAAGGATTCAATGTAGATGCTTCATAATTAAGTATGGAGCACCATACTACTAAGATTTCTAATCGTAGAATATTAAATTTACGATGAAGATTAAATTTTCTCTTTCTTACTTTTTTTCTCTCTTCTAAATTTATTTATCATAAATTAAACATTCTACGGATGAGGATGTAAGAAGTATGATGTGATTTATTATTTTTTTCAAAATTATATTAAAATATAAAAAAAAGAACAATAATTGGATCCTCAATCTCTCTCTTATATATCTGTCCTTGGTGACTGTTGTTTCTGTACGGCACATGAGAGAGAAACAAAGTCTCTAGAAAGCTGTGCGGTTCGAATTCCAAGGCAAGCTACAATGTCCACGTCATCACCCTCTGACCTAAGGCTGCCACACCAGCCTCCTCCCTACGTACGCCCGCATAAAAAAAACTCCTATGAGTCCACAAACAAATGAGCCACGCGTCCTAATCTTATTGGTCTCTTCAGATTCGCAGACCGCGGATCGTTCTCGAGACGTACGTCTCTGATCGGACGGTGGACGATGGAGGGCTAAAGGATCTCGCGTGTTGCGGGTCCGCACCGAAAGCGCTCGTGCGTTCGCTCGATCGCCTCCCTTAATCCGAGCGGATCAGGCACGACGCAGACATCTGACGGTAGATGATGCGGGTGCGCACCCTTTTTTATATGCGGCAGTGCGTACGGCGCCTCTTCCTTAGCGACAAGGATGTAGGGGCCCGCCCCTTGCTCTAAAATTGGATTTGGTTGGTTGCGAATTGGATCTTTCCTGTTCGGTACCAAACAGCGCGATATCTCGGCGCTAAATACGTCTAATCCATCAGTTATTTTGATGTATATCCAACATTTTTTTTTTAAATATTTAAGTTTCCATTTTTTTCATAATTATCCAAAATAATATCCTACTCGTATGGATCTCCTCCTCTTCTTCCATTTCTATAGATATAGAAAGCAACACTTTCTAAAAGAATTTGTTAAAAAAAATCGAGAAAATATTGGGAGGTTAAAAAGAAAAAAAAGAGTTAGTGTTCTTGATTAAATGTAAATTCTGTTTTATTTTTTTAGAATTAAATATAAAATTTTCATTTCGTTGTACACGATCTGCAGCAATCCAATTTCCATATTTTGTGGTATTTTTTGTTTCTCTCACACACATTTATATATGAACTGTATCCCACAGGGCTTCTGTTTCTGCTGCTGCTGCTGCTGCTTCTGCTTTCTGCTGTCTCTCCAAAAAGTTTTAACTCTTCTGTGGAGCATTTCCACATGCTGACAGGGGCGTAGTGGTGCATAGGGAGGGAAGGAAGGAGGAGGAGGAGGAGGAGGAGGAAGAAGAAGAGGCTTATAGGGCTTCTGGGGAACCGCTCCCGGCGAACAGAGGAGTTGCGCAGGCTTTGGGAGCTGCGTGTGCTTCTGGTGCTCAGTGTTTGCATCAGGAGGAGGTAAAAAGGTGGGAATTTTATCTTTCGCCCCCGGTTTTTAGAACTCGGGCTTTTGGTGCTTTTTTGTATCCGTTTAGAGGAGGAAAGGAGGGATCTTTGCTGCTTGTTTTAAGGTTCTTGGAGGGAGGGTGAAGGAAAGGAGGGATTTTTTTCCTTTTTGTTGTTGTTGTTGTTGTTGTTGTTGTTGTGTGATCCATGCATGGATGGGAGGGGGGACGCCATGTCGATGTCCGGACCGCCGTCGTACTACTTGCATAGAGGGATCGTCGGGCCTGGCGGGGGCTCGCAGCAGCCGGGGCTACATGTCAACGCCCCGCCGCTGCCCGGGATGCGGACCCTGCACAACCCCGGGCCGAGCATGGCCGTGCCGCCCTCCGGCATTGGATCGGGGGCGTTTCAGATGGAGTCGCCGCCGCCGCCGCCGCCCGTGTCGTCCCACCCAGGCGCAAGCGGCTCTGTCGTCGTTGGCGGCGGTGTGGCTGGTGGAGTGACGAGCCAGGGCGAAACTGTGAAGAGGAAACGGGGCCGACCGAGGAAGTACGGCCTGGACGGGAACGTGGCGCTTGCTCTCTCGCCGATATCTTCTTCGAACCCTGCATCGGCGCCCGGCATGCTCGGAGGGTCTGCTTCAGGGTCGGGCACTCCCGGCCAAAAGCGCGGCAGAGGGCGACCGCCCGGAACTGGGAGGAAGCAGCAGCTTGCTTCATTTGGTGAGTTAAAAGTCCAATCTTTTTTTTTTAGTCTGTCTGAGGGCCTTCCACAAAGTTTGAGCTATTTAAGTTCTACCTTGTTCATAGTCAGATTGCTTAAATTATGCAGAAAGAAATGCATGTGAGCAAATATAATTCAAAATGTGCTCTGAAACCAGACAATCTAATACCATTTTGACACACTGTTCTTCATTTCATATTTTATTTATATTTTGAAAATTGCTGTGGTTTTGGTGAAATTTTTTCTTGGGTAAATGTTAGTCATGCTGTATGCTTGACATTGACTCCTAATAAGCTTTTTTATGTGTTGCTGGAAATTGTAGCCATGCCTACCTGCCCACTAGTTTATTCTTAGGGAAGCTAAGTAGCTTTGGACTTTTAAATAAAGCATCTTTGATGTCTACCTTGACTACAAGTTAAGGCACTATAATTATTTTCTTGATGGATGTTTCCCATTGGAAAGTTTTTTTTTAAGCATGAGCCATGTTATGGGGATTACATGTCCTTCTATGGTTTTTGCTTTGGACGATTGCTAGATCAATAAATAAAATATGCATATGGTCTTAGGGTGGTCTGTTTTCTTAACCCTTCTATCTATATTTTATACTTCTATCCAATACTTTATTCTTGGTCATAAGGCTTATTTTGCATTAATTTTCTATCTGTATCTCTATATTTAAAAGCAACAATGAGAACCACAGTGCAAGTTACTGTTTGCACCAGTTGAAAAGCCTTTTCCATTTATTGTATGAGAATCATCTCATTTAAGTGCCTGCCATTTAATTCTGTATGGAATTATATATGGAAATATTTCAATTTATCAGCAATTTGAGCTTTATGCGTATGCATTTGGTATTTTTAGTGACTTGAACATCTAGTGTTTGTTGAGTATTATTTCTTTATTTGCTGATCTACAAATCTACTTGTAGACTTGCTAACACTTTCCTGAATGTTGAAACATGTATATGATTTTTGCCCTTATGCACCTTGACGTGTTGTTTTCTTTTGCCCGGCAGAAATTATTATGGTGATTAGTTCCTAATTACAGGTACGATAATTTAAATTCAACTCGTACTTGTTTACTTACTCTCTTTAACAGGTGAATGGGTTGCTGGCACAGCTGGAATGGGATTTACTCCACACATCATAAGTGTTGCAGAAGGAGAGGTATGTTTTACTTCTTTTCCCTCCCATGTCACAATTATCATCTAGTTTTGCAATTCATAATTGAGAAGTCTCGTGGAAATCTATTATCAGGGCTGTAATCTTCCAAATGACTCAAAACTCCTGTTCACCAATTTCTTTCATAACAAAAAAAAAAAAAGAACTCCATTTCACCACTTATGTTTTCTCCCCTTTCACTTTTCTGCAGGATATTGCAACAAAGATTATGTCATTTTCACAGCAGGGGCCAAGGTCTATTTGTATCCTCTCAGCTAATGGCGTTATCTCCATGGTGACCCTCCGACAGCCTGAAACATCTGGTGGCACAGTCACTTATGAGGTTAGATATTTCTAATTTTAGTCATCTTGCTTAATGAATTCTGAGCAATGAATATATTCAACTATTTATTTTGACATTGAGTCTGTCTCCTAATAATCTAAATGTCTCTCATTTTCCTCTCTGATTGCTTATGTGCAACCACTTCAATATTATTTAAAAGCTTAGAACAACAAGATGAACTTGGTAGATTCTTATGGTGTAAGATTAATTTGGTATGAACATAATTTACTATGATAAAGGGGTACAAAAGTGATCTGGAAAAAAGATTGTGGTCTATCAATCAAATTAAATGTCTCTGTATTTGGCATAAAGGTGAAAATAAACTTTGCAAGTCAATTTCTCGATTCCAGAAGTAAGCTAATATTATGAGTAGAGATTTTGTCATGGTTTAGTGGCAGAATGTTTTGACTATCAATGTTTATA
This sequence comes from Pontederia paniculata, assembly GCA_001647135.1. NCBI lineage: Eukaryota > Viridiplantae > Streptophyta > Magnoliopsida > Commelinales > Pontederiaceae > Pontederia > Pontederia paniculata. The sequence continues at coordinate 25,762 of LTAE01001353.1, read as the reverse complement.
TGAGAAACAAGAAAGTGATGCAAGTCAAAATATAAATGCTAGCTTTTGAGCACGATAAATGAAATTTGATTTCTCATTCTCGAATGTGGATTTTTTGTACGAAGAAACTAGTTTAGTTGATTTCTTTTAGTGAACGCAGCTTTTTCCTTCTCTTGAGTTGATTAAATTCATATATTATGGGTATGTTAGAAGTGCTAGAAGAACATATCTTAATGGATGGGCTAAGGGTCTGTTTGGCTTAGCTAATAAAAAATACCTGATAAGCACTAATGCTGCGATAAGTATTTTATGTGCTGATACTTATTTTAAAATATAAGTAGTTACATGTTTGGATAAAAATGCTGATAATATCAGTAAGTAGTTGCAATATTTGTTAAAGTGAATATTGACTAATATACCCTTAAATCTATATGATAATAATATTAACAAATATGGATAAAAGAGTAATATAGTTGGTTAAAATTAATAAGCTAACAACTTTAAAAATAAGCAGGGGGACCCTGCTTTTTTTTTGAACTTATAAGTAGTTACCTAACCGCTTATAAGTATATTTTTTTAATTACCAAACATGGATTTTTGAACTTATAAGTAGTTACCTAACCGCTTATAATTATATTTTTTTAATTACCAAACATGGAGATTTTTTTAAATTTACTTATAAGCTTAGCCAAACAGGCTCTAAGTGGATTAGCAATGTCGTGAAAATCTGACAAAATAAAATCAAGCGAAGTTGTACCTTGAAAAGTGGGAAATGGAAAATATAGATATTCCTTTTCTACTTCAAAGAGTGTCTTTCCAAGTTGACATCCTAAGCAAGGTTGTCAAACTCGTAATTCAGAGTTGACATGGAAAGGCCAGGTGAACACGTAAAGCGTGAGATCGTAGCATGACACATTTGATTCTATCAAAATTATATTTTAAATTATATGTAATATGTAATATTAATTAGTACAAAAGTTAAAAGTTCGAAAATATCAACATATTGAACTTCATTGCAAAATACTTATAACAACAATTGCATAGATGCATATCATTCATGAAATATAAATAATAATTAGTAATTTAGTATTTGTAGAATAGATGACAAATTATATGTGGGGGACCCTCTTCTTCTAGCCTCTCGTCGCCCTCTTCGAGCAGATCTACTGCTCATGTGCAGGAGTGTCCTCTTCTGCTCATCAAGGATGAGAGAGGGGAAGAGGGAGAGAAACATGTTGGTAACGAGAGGGGAAGGAGAGAGAAAATTGGCAAAGGAAGGGGAAGAGGGAGAGAGAAAAATTGGCGCATGGAGGAAGGCAGCAACAACAGCAAGCAGCGAACGACAGGGCATCAAACAACAAACGATAGAAGGGAGAAATGGATTTAGGGCCAGAGAACGCTTGAGGTAAGTAGGGAATCTACGAGCTAGCACGTTATTATATCACATGATGGCTTAGACTGGGTTGCCGAGCTTTTTGATACATTTTTTTTGGGGTAAGATCATAAAATTGGACTATTCCATGTGTTGGCACGCGATTTGGACAACCTTGATGAAAAAACATTGTGAATTAATAGCTGTGGTATTGTTAGGGTTTAGATGCTACTTAAGAGCGATATTTCTTGGCTTGCAGATCAAGAGGACTGGTACAACTGAAGGACTAATTTTATGGATAGTCATCCTTCTCTTTTTTTTTCGGTATCAAACACACAAGTATCCGGGGCTACTAGTACTTTACTAATCCCGTTTTCGTGCGAGAGCGAAACGGTGAACCCAGGCCAAATCGGTAACTCCAGAAATTGAACTTGGGGCTACTAGACGAAGTCGTCTTCCGGGACACAAACCTGTTGACCGTATGTGCCAACCAGACTTGGTTGGCATCCTTCTCTCTTTGAAAAAGAAAACAAAGGCCTAGACTCCACCAAAATTGTTTTTGCTATCAAACCCCCAACCTCTGGATTATACTGCAACATGTCAAGTTATTTTCATGTGATGAGCTGGCAAACAATTCCCTAGACTCAACAGGAGATACTGAAGCCCTTGAGGACTATTTATTTAGTTATTTATTTATTTATTTATGAGTTTGAATCTTTTTTCTTCGGGTAAATCTGAAATTTCTTTCTGGATCCAACTTGAGGCTCCCCTCTTCGGATAGCAGTGGCTGGGACTTCTTGTTCGTTTCTATTTCCATGTTTTCAAATAATGGAGTTTGCTCCTTGACTTTTACAGGGTTGTTTTGAAATACTTGCTTTATCTGGTTCTTATATACTTGCTGATAATGATGGATCACGAAGTCGAAGAGGGGGTCTTAGCGTTTCTCTTAGCAGTCCTGATGGCCGAATAATTGGTGGCAGTGTTGGCGGACTCCTCAGAGCAGCAACTCCAGTGCAGGTAAAAGATGAACTCGTTTCTCTTTGTATCATGTAATTTTATGGCACTTGCTTCCTTAGGCATGCCGTATATGCTATAAGAAATGTTAAAGTTCTTAAATTCTCGACAGGTTATCGTGGGGAGTTTTATGCAAGGGGGGTCCAAGGGAAAGAACAAGTACAAAACCAACCATGAATCGGGCGAGACCGGGGAATCTGATCTCCAGTCAGTTGAAAAGCAGCAGAACGCACCCGCCGGAGTGTTCACTAATCACAATGTTATTACTCCATCTCCAGTGCTGGGAGGATGGCCTGGTTCAAGGCAGCTGGACATGAGGAACACCCATTTAGACATCGACTTGACCCGCGGGTAGATCTTTCGAATATGATTTGCGTAGAAGTTTGGCTGTTAATAGGGGAATGTTTAGTTATAATATGGACAAACAAATCCATTGGAGTGAGACTGGACAGGACTCACATTAAGAAGATTTCACCTGTCTTGTTCTGTGCTAGTTTTTTTCTTAGCTTATGAATTAATCTTCTATTTCATGTTCCCTCTAAAATTATATTGGAGGGTTTCTTTTTCTTCAACACTTGACCTGAGCAGGAGAGGACATGTCCCATGATGTGTGTTGATGTTGCCTAATGCCTACTATTTTTTGAGTTTGTAGACATGAAACTTTTTTGAAGCCTTGGAAAGGTTGCAAAAATTCATACATTATAACATCAATTGTCACCTTCAGGGAACACAAGCAGCATGTTTCATGCAATTATTACAGGTATATTATGTTGATCAGTTCAAGTGCAAGCATTGGGATCAAATGCCATAACCCTCTTTCCGAATGATTATGCAAAATGGTCAATGCATGCCTAGGAAACACCCTACAGCTTCTTGATATTCTTCTGCAAAAAAGAAAAAAAAAACAGTGCATATCCACAAAGTTAACCTCAATGTGAAAGGGGAGGTGGTTGGCGTATAGCGATGCACAATGTCAAAATCTCGATGTTTAATCTCGATGTTTTATGTTTAGTCTTACGATCTTTTTATATTTAGTCTCTTATCGATCCTACGATTTAATTTGTAGGATCTTTACGACCTTCATAAGATTTTTTTATAAAATCAAACGATCCTTGTCCGATCGTCGATCTTACAACTCTTAACGATCTTGGTTCAACTTGATGCTGCCCCAAAAATAGGCCACCTATCCTCTGATTAAGGTATTTGTAAAAGAGGTGCAGTATCTGCCCCATTGACATCAACCTAAATGCAATATACAGAGTTTATGTTAGATACTTGAAAATATTTAATTAACTCCAGCAAACTCATCTTGCCAACTTACCTTGTGGAAAATTGGATATTCAGCTTTGAATCGAGTGCAAGCGAACTCGAGAATCTCATCATTAATTCCCGGTTCTTGTCCCACAAATTGATTGCATGGAAATGCAAGAATCTCAACACCTAATTGTTCATGAAATTGTGTAAGCATTCAAGCTTAGATTGCTTGTATACACCCATGTCAAGAACCAGATAAATAACTGCAATTGATGACTACATACTTTTATGAACAGGAATTCATTAATTAAACTCCTTGGGAGTGCACAAATTACAGCAGTCTTAAGAGCATCATAGCTTAGATTGTCTGTATATTCATGACAAGAACCAAGTAAAATATAATCAGAAAAAGACACCAGGTACATCACCACAGTCGATGGCAGATACTTTTATAAGCAGGAATGGACTAATTTTATGTGTATTCTCATCTTGAGAATACACATAAAATTACAGCAATCTTAATATCTCTGTAAGCCTAAAAGCAAGAAAGTGAAATAAAGGTTTAGATGTTTGGTTTGAACTATTTGTAAGATATAAAATTAATTGAAGTACACACATTTTGGCTACTTATTCTTGTTGTACCTTAGCTTTGGATAAAGAATCAGCTGATTCAAAGATAAAAAAATTGATATGGATATAAAGGAATGTAGCTTTTATTGTCATTGAGCCAATTATATGAACAATTATGGAACTCAATGTAATTTGTGATGCTTAAATCTTATATCTCATAAATTAGTTTTCAGTTACTAAGATATGACCAATCAGATTGTCACTTCTCGAGCCCATGATGTCTAGAATCGGGGTAAAAAGTAAAATGATAATTCTTTGAACAAGTAGATGATTGAGAGATCGAATTCAAGTCTATAACTCTCGTCGATCTTGGAGCATAGTCTTACTAACAAAATGCGCCTACCAAACTTGATTAGAGACACAAAATCTTTGAAGGAACACAAAATGTACTAAACTAAACACACCACAATAGTTAAAGACTAAGATCTTGTGGGCATATAAGGTAAGCAATCGGTAATGTCATCCTAGAGTAGGAACCTGGTTCCTTACACCACCAATGTTACCAAATACACTTGTAATAGGAACATCACACATTGTTAAAATGTGCGAAAATAATGTAGAGCAATGATTGAAGACTACATTTTTCTTTGTACTTGTTAGGTACCTAACTTAGTTTCGTATAATTGAATTTGTCATATCACTAAAAAAACACAAGAAAGTGAACCTAGTTATGAGCGTGCTTGCCATCTAAAAGCACAAAACAAAGGCTTTAAGTTACATAAAACTCTTATATCATAAGAAGGACATTTCTGACTTGAACTTTCTGATGATTTTTTCATGAACAATTCATTAAAAATTTGAAGCTTTACTTCACTCAAGATATTGTATACATGTTGCAATTTAAGCAACCAGACAAACATGCATGATTTTGTGGAGAAATTGAGTTGCAGTACTACGTAATATTGACAAAAAAAAAACAAAAAAGAAAACAAAAAAAGAAAAAAACAAAAGAACAAAAAAGAAAAAAGAAAAAAATGCACAATTGACATCTACTACGATATGTGTGACTATATACTCTTAAATAATGCAATTATGTTTTGAGAAGTAGCATTGAACCTAAACTAAGAAATTATGTTTAATAAGTGGGAAATTATCGCATGAAAAAAGAATGTACAAATCATACCATTCCATTAGTGAACTCAATAACTTGATAACAGAGTGCATCATTCATTCAAAAATAGAGAAACCAATTGCTGAACGCAACACATGGAGCAAACATTCTGATTTGATGGCCGTACTAAAAACTATTCATGCAAAAAGAAAAAAAAACCGAATCCAAGAGAGCAACCTCTTCTTATCAAACAACGATCTTTTAGCGAGTTCCAACAAATTAATTATTGAAATTAGCGTCGAAATCGACATCTTTTTTACACAAGTTAATCTCAAACGCAAGCAAATCGTCAAATTCATGGCCAAATTGAATCTCGAGGGGGCAAATCCACTAATCAAAACATTGAGAAATCGACACCAACGCCCAATCTTTAATAGGTCGTCCACTAATACCAACGCCTAATATTTAATAGGTCGCCGACTAATAATAAAGGACAAAAACTACATCCAAGGACGAAGAAAAAAACAAGTATATACCTTGATAGTGAAGTCATGAACGGAGGCGTTGGAATCCAAGGAAGCCATCTCGGAGGCAAATACCAATGTCGTCAGCGACGACGATGAGTTATTAGAGCATGATTAAAGAGAAAAAGATCTTTTGAAGATATTTTGCGAAAAACCGCCAACTATAATATAACTAACTTGAATAATTATTGCGACATGTGTGGAACTTGCCGATATTTTTCACATATTTATAAGAATAATAATAAAATTTAATATATGAATCTTTTTCTTGCGTTACATCAAAAAAATACGGTGATATTATTGTCACATTATATAATTATATCAAATTTGTTTTCCTATTTTGATAAAATTATTAATATATATCTATATGTCAATACAAATAAATATTAAAAGAAACATCACGTGATAGCATCTTTTTTCGATGATTTCATTGTTTTATTTTCTTTTTTTATTGTTTTGAAGAGTTTTTTTTGTTGCAAAGATGGTATCGTTATTAGGCTTTATCAAATAAATAAATATATATTCTTTTGTAATCACTAGACATTCGTTGTGATGATTCCAGCATCGTTTTCTGTTTATAATAAGGTCTTATTTGGCACACCTTTAAAATAATATTTATATTAGTGTGTAGCATGTTGACCAAGTTGATACGCTATTTAAGATGTTTGACAGGTATAATTAATAATAGCGACAAGCGATTGGAACTCAGCGTTTAATATATTTGAAAGACCAACATATATGGTAGCTACAAGCATATTAAAATTTATTTTCAAATATACCAAAAAATATTTTAATATTAATTAATATTTATGATACACTTATTATTTTATGTTAGGTGATTACTTTATTTTTTATTTTATTAACTTATAAATCATTTGATAAACTATTTATTTTATTATTATTTATTAATATTTAAATAGTTAAATAAAAATGTGTTATTAAATTTATGATACATATATTAATTAAATTATTTAGATACTTGTTTGTACTTTTTATTCATTTTATATTTATTAATTGATTCAAATGTTGTATTTGTTAAATACTTTTATTCAATTTAATAATTGACTCGCTACTAGTAAACGTTAATCAATATTAACTTCTAACACGTGCCAAATAGAGCCTAAAAGTCTGAGTTTTAGGGTTTATGGTAGTTGGAGGATTCAAGAAATTTCTCTTGGATTGCAGTAGACACTAACAAAGAGTTGAAGAGACGTAAAGACGTATTTCTTTCTCTTTCTTGGTATGTAGGATGTGGAATGCATTCAAAAATTTAATCTTGATGCATATTCAGCGAATTCTTTTCTATATTATCTTTTCATAATTCTGAAACAAAGAGAATCAAATTGCCTAACTTTGTCGAAATTTGTAATTTTGGCTAAACTCTTTTGAGATGTAGATGGATTTTTTTGTTGGATGCACTCTCTTCTTTGGGTTTTTAGTTTTCACAATGTTTTCGTTTTTTTTTTAGTTTTTTTCTTTGATTTTTTAGTTTTCACAATGTTTTAGCTTTTTTTTGTTTTGTTTTATGCTGCAGATTGCCATGGAGGATCTTGATGCGACATCAATACTCTAAAAGCAAGAGTCACATGTGGTTTATCATATATGCTGGTGACACTTTGATAATTGTTTTAATATTCATGGAGATGTCTATGCAACTAAGTGCAGGTGGCTAACCTTTCTTGAAGGATTGCGGTCATTGAGGGGATGATACATTATTTAGGGTTAATATGATGACACGACTCATTTATCTGCGATGCAGATTGGAGATTGATACTACTTTCTGCAATTCTTCAATTGAGATCCTCTTGTTTACTGACAATAGATTAGTATGGGTATGTCAGGAATTGGAAAGATGTCTGAATGAATTTCGTAAGAGAGAACAAGCCATTGCCAATGGTTACAACTTTGCCATATGATGTTACTCGGCCAACCTCCTCCACCTTGGATACATATCACGAGGCAAGGAACCTTGACAAAGAGGAGAGTTGAGTGAAGGTACAAAAGACTTGTTAAGTCTAGTTGGGATGATAAAACTCTCGTAGACGGACCAAGAAGCTTAATAAGAAAAGAAGTCAAAGAATATGAATCATACATGCATATATAGTTTATTTTGTCTCTACATTTCAAAGTACTTTTAGTTTAGGGTATATTACATCTTTGCCTTTTGTCTGGGTTCTTATTGATGATGATCTGTTTGATGTGTCATGTTATGTGGTTCTTTGAACAAAGATAACTGACTTCAGAATCTTTTTTTTTGTTCTTTGACTTCTAAATCTTTGTGTAGTAGTTATGGTATTCTTTGATGCCTAGTTTATGATAAATGATTGTCCTTATCGTTTTCATAAGTTATTGTTAGAAAAAAATTTTCTTGATTTAGATCTTCATTTAAGATATGGTTTCTCAAGTCTTTTATACCAACGAAAAATTGCACCTGGATAACTTTATTATCCAGTTGTGTTGACTATATGTGTTTGTTGATTAATTATACAACAAGAGACATGTTCATTACCACTCAAGTTGCTTCTACATGTTAACAGTTTTATTTCTGAATTCAAGCTGCAATTCAGTTAGTTTGGGTTATATTACATCTTTACATTTGTTCTAGGTTCTTATTGATGATGATCCACTTGATGTTTCAGGTTGTGGTTCTTTGAACAGAGGTAACTGACTTCTGAATCTTTGTGTAGTAGCTATGATATTATTCTTTGATGCCTAGTTTATGATAAATGACTGTCCTTATCGTTTTCATAATTTATTGCTAGACAAAAAATTCTTGATCAAATCTTCATTCAAGATATGGTTTCTCAAGTAAAAAATGCACCTGGATAACTTTATTATCCGGTTGGGTTGATTGTATGTGTTTGTTGATTAACAATACAACAAGAGACATGTTCATTACCATTCAAGTTGCTTCTACATGCTAACAGTTGTATTTCTGAATAAGTTTGATATCTTTCATTATTTAAATGTAAATTTTGCACATTTACTTGGATATCTTTGAAATCATGACTGTTAGCCCACATCATGTTTCTAGGGCCATCTGTCATTGAATCATTTTTTTTTTCACAAGCACACACAATCTCTGATTTGGCAATTGAGATTTGAGAAGAATGTGAATTTCGCTACAATCGATTGATATGCTAAAAGATACTAACCATGATGGGTTCCTTTCTTTGGCTCTCCCACAAGATTAATCCAACTAACGACAACAGTTATCAGTCTGCAAGTTCAGGAATCTTTGTGGGCATAAAGATAATGCAGTATGTATACTGTTAGGTTTAATACTTGCTTGTTGGTAGTCTATGTCAGGTTTCACAATGTGGCCCTTGAGATGTGTTCATGTACATTTCGAATAATTTCTAATTATAAACATGTCATTGGCCTGTTTCTATGAATGGATTGTGGAGCAAATTTTCACTTGCCTATAAAGAGTTTGCAGTTTGCACCCTTGATTTTAATTTAAAGCTGCAATTCAGTTAAAGCAAATCATGCTTGTGCATTTGTATAAATCAAAGGCTTCTGGCTTTATGTCTAAACCAAATCCAGTTTTTAGAATTTGCTTGCACATGCCTCCATATGCTTATAAAGAATGTTACTGAATTTATGGCTGAACAGAAACTCAATTTATGCTTTGAATATTCTCTGAATTTCTCCCTTCTGCATACTTGCTTCCCCTTTTCAAAGGCTTTAATCTAGGTTTGGAAAGTGTAGCTTGTAAGAACTCGTGTAATGTGAAGGAAAATTCGAGAACACAAATAGATCACACAGAGAAATCTAGAAAAATAGAGGACACACATAGATTTACCTAGGTTCACCCTTGAGTTAGGGCTACGTCCTGCAAAGAGATTTCACTATTATTGTCTTTCGTTTCAATCGCTCAACATCACGTATGAAATATCAGCAATATATATATATATATATATATATATATATATATTCAAAACCCTAACAAATAGAGAATCTCTTAATCTGCACCATACGGACCAGTTTAAATAAAAGTCCAAACTCGTTTAGGTTTGGGGAGCGCTGCCTCCGAAACCCCGCCCATTCACCAGCGAGCGGGGCAGCCGTCCGCTGACCGGGCAGCGGAACCCCCATCGGGGGGCGGTGCCCTCCGAATCCCTCTTTCCGCGCGTAGGGGTCAAATGCCGTTAGGTAATACTCCAGTTCCCCTAAGTTCACGTGGGCGTACCCGGTGTGAGAAACAAGAGATCCTGAAGTATTCGTCAACTCCAACATAATGTTGATAACCAGTTTCCTTCGATTGTTCATTTTTCGGTTGTTTTCTCAATTTCTGCTTAGCTTCATATTATTTGTGGAACTTATTTCTGAGAATTCAATAGCGGCTATTTTCGGTTACTTTATATGAGTACAACAATGCCCTTCTCTAAATTTACATACATGGCTGATAGAGTGGTTGGATGAAGTTCAGTCTGAGCAAGTGAATTCATGTTGTTGAAACTCAACTTATTCATGTTGTTGAAATTCATTAACAAGGAAAGGAGACATGTTCCTAAGCTTTCAGTAGTGTCTCCTAGCTTGAGTTTGAGCATGACATGAATGGCACTCCAAGTGGACTCTAATGTAGCAGTAGTTGCAATATTCTTAACATGGATTTAAGTATCAATATTCCACCAACCACTACTTTACCTACTAGGCGGCATTGGACCTATAAATCCTCCTCCGTCCTCGGGATGGGGGTGGGGATATTATCCGGTAATATCACCTCCCCCTCGGGCCATGTACACACCGTCTGTCACACTATGGGAAAAGAGGCTCTTAGCTAAAGTTGTCTAGCCCTGCTTCGAGATTGAAAACCAGTTGCAGCAGATCGCTTGAAGCTCAATTTTCTCTTCCAGATTGAGAGCATTAATTGATGTGCCTAATCTTCCTGCTCTCAAGGCAAACAGACGCTTTACGCTCAATCATTTCGGATAATGCTTGCATCCTCTTTCGGTACTAACAGGGGCAGTTACTATGTTTATGGCTGACTTCATTTGCATGAATATGACTGGAAAATTAACTGATAACAACAAATGAAAGTTACCTGTAATTCTTTGGTTCTCTTCGCTTCTTCTTCAATTGGTTTTGCTTCAGCGATAAATTCATCAATGTCAACCTCATAATGTTTTTCACCACACAAACAACCATTAGCTATAAATGATTGAGCTAATTAATAACTATAAGAAGACATAAATAAATATAAAATATAGCTCATTTGTTACTTCGACGAGTATTGTTAATTTATTTTAAACAATAAATGTTATTTTGTAATGGGAAAACAATATAAAGCAAAGAGTTGTAGTTAATATGTTCATATGTACTTTTAAACTTCAGGGCTAATTTGAATGCTTCAGAATTTAATATACTTAATTAATATGTCGTAATATTTTCCATTGACGAATTAATTTAGGATTAAAATATAGAACATTATAAATTAATTATATACTCCTACTTTAGTTTTATTTTAGTAATTTATCATCTATAAATACTAAATTTCATTTGTAATTGCAAAACATAATCTTTTTTTTTTCAAAAAATCAATAAAATATTTTTAAAAAAGATATTTATTTATAATTTTTATTTCGTCTAAAAAGTTTCAAAATTTTCACAAGGGCCTCAATCTTTGACACGAGAGTTATTTTCATTTGCCATCCTCCTACTATTTGAATTTTCATATCTAACCCTAAATAAGAAAAAAGAGTCAAGCACCTCCTTATACTTTTATATTTTTGTAATTCTACCGTTTGTATTTCCATTAATTTTAATTTTTTATTTAACGCAGCTCAAGCTTTCTAAAGAAAAAGATAATTAGGGGACTTAAAAAACAGGAGTATACTTTTATGAATATATATTATTCTAAAAATATAAGTTAGAATCCTCAACGCCATTTTTTTTAATCTAATGATGAGCGTTCATTTGCTGTTCTCTTCTATCCCTTATTTATCGAAAATGATTTTTTTTGTTTATGCATACATATCCGATGTTCGATTTAGATCGGACGGATGATTCTATTCTTATTTCTAAAAATAATATCGATAATTTATTATAGAAAAAAAAATAGAATTTAAGTTTATTGTATAAATTTGTTACTCATGATTAAAAAAACTACAAGTTTCTTATTAATCAATTTATACATTAATTTTAATTTTTTTTTCTTTATATTGTCTCTATACCGGTGGGACATTTCAGCAGACGAGTGGTGTGCGGTTCTACTACTTCGTCCCCTGGACACCTGAGAGAGAGAGAGAGAGAGAGAGAGAGAGCCTGAACCAATTTGGATTCTCCCAACTCGTTTCTGCATCGTTAAGAATTTGAAATCATAAGGTTTGCCTCTCTCTCTCTCACTCCGTGACACTCCATATATGCTTCAGAGTACCTTTTGTAGCTTTTCATGTCGTTACGGGATGTCGAATTATGCAGAAGAGCTGTTTGGTAAAATGCTCGAGTGAACCGGAACGTGGATCTGAGCTTGTAGAAGCAAACATTTAGCTTCGGCTCTCTTTTAGACTATGCATTGACCCAGGAACCAGAAGAGTTTATTGTCTAATACTGTTTTAGTTTAAAAGTTAGCTTCGGCCCTCATAATCAATCACTAGTTCCACAGAGTTATCACCATCTAACAACATGATGACCTTTTCTTTATAAGGATTTAACCAATACATGTTCACTGTCCAGGTGGAATGAATTGTACATTGTTAAACCCTTTCAGTGATATTGTGCTGATAAAAAGTTACTTGAGAGGTTTTCCATGATGATTCTTATGACTTAACTGCATCCTTTATGTAATGGTAGATCCAATGGATGTGAAGAATCAATTGGAAAGCCAGAGATATGCTGCTGATATTACTACCATTACGGAGGCAAAAGAACGCATCGGTCCCTACATAAATGAAACACCCGTATTATCTTCAAAGTCACTTGATTCTATAGCTGGCCGGAACTTGTATTTCAAGTGTGAATGCTTTCAGAAGGGGTGAGAAGTCTTTCATTCTTAGGCATCAAGTTGGTTTAATTAGTTAGACTTGTTGTTTTATTAACTGCTAGCCATTTTGTCAGAGGGTCTTTTAAAATAAGAGGTGCTTCAAATGCCATATTCTCTCTTCAAGATGATCAAGCTGCTAAAGGAGTAGTTACCCATAGCAGGTTTTGTCCACACTAATGGAGAGCTTTTTGGATAAGGCTATTTCTTTTAATTTCTACTCCTTTGTTTCAATCTTGTTACATTTATTTTCTTCTCTAAACATAACGTCTGTCACAGTGGCAATCATGCTGCTGCGGTTGCTTTGGCTGCAAGCTTACGAGGTATTCCTGCTTATATAGTTATACCCAAAAATGCACCAAAATGTAAGGTTGAAAATGTCATACGCTACGGCGGGAATGTTATTTGGAGTGAACCCACGTATCCATCAAGAGAAAGCACTGCTCAAACGGTTCAACAAGAAACTGGAGCTGTTCTTGTTCATCCATTCAACAATAAATATATCATGAGGTATCTAGTTTGATTTAATTTGATCTCCTATTGTTCATTTGGAAGATGAGATTTAGGTTGAAATGCCACACGGGCTATGAAATATCATCATTATGTAATGGGGTTGCCGTAGGTACATTGGTACATTAGAAATAGTTTATTTTGGTGATCATCGCACTTAAATGAGGGTACTGCCATTTTATTTTAATCAGGATGTGACAGTAATTATCTTCTTGTGAAAGCATATCTAGTTGATTAAGCTAAAATTATTTTGTTCCTATTGTTTCAATATGTGATAATTGATGTGCTGCTGATGAACTTCAGGTTAATCTCAATGTCACTTTGTTACTGTTCGCACAGCTCATTGTTTTTTTTTTCTTGTTTAGCTTGTCCTCTGTTTATTCCTGTAGTTGACTAACCGACTTAAATTTGGATATTACACAAATTCACTGGTCTTACATGTGTTGGCACTTGGCAGTGGGCAAGGAACTATTTCCCTGGAACTCTTAAAGCAAGCTCCTCGGATTGACACCATAATAGTACCAATTAGCGGTTATTCCTGTTATCTGAGTTTCAGTTAATTATATTTCTTCTTTCATCTTTGATCTTGAAATTGCTATATCTTGTTGGAATGATAATAGGTGGGGGTCTGATCTCTGGAGTGACTCTGGCTGCAAAGGCCATTAACCCTTCTATTCGTGTTCTGGCTGCTGAACCATCGGGAGCTGATGATGCATCTCGATCTAAAGCAGCAGGGAGGATTATAACACTGCCTGAAACCAAAACAATTGCTGATGGACTCCGTGCTTTTCTCGGCGATCTTACATGGTAAGTAGTATAAGTCGTTATATTTTGAAATTCCACATTAAGAATGAGGATATAAAGTGCCTATTAATACTTATCACTTCAAATATTTAGTGAATTAGGTTAAATTGATGCAAATCTTCTGGAAGAGAAATTATGGCAATTCCTTTGCATATTTTATTACATGCATACATTAATGCACATAGTTCTTTCAAGGAGAAAAAAACATGCATTATGCATGCTAAATTATCGTATTTAAGAGGAAATACGATAGGTGAAGGAGAGGTACATGAACATCTTGCCCTATTCTCCTCGTATTTAAGAGGAACTTAATGAATATTCTTTTCGAGAAGGAATACATAGGTGAGGCTCTTTTGACTATGTGTTAAGTTGGCAACTGAATATAGAAATTTTGTCATTCTAATTTCATGGTGAACATAGCTGCAAATAATTAGTCGCTTGTTCTTCTCAAACAAGCATGATTATTGTATTTGCACCCAGTTACTAAAGTTCTTGAGGAGCATGAACTCCCACAAAATCAGCGATTTCGATTGCGGTTTTGTCGTAGATTTCCTTGACATATCATTTGCTGTCTTCTCCGTTTCAGGCCGGTGGTCAGGGATTTAGTAGATGGTATAATCACTGTGGACGATTCAGAAATTATACAAGCCATGAGGATGTGCTATGAGATTCTGAAAGTTGTTGTGGAACCTAGTGGTGCCATCAGCCTCGCCGCTGTCCTTTCGAAACAGTTCCGAGAGAACCCCGCCTGGAAGGACTGCAAGGAAATTGGGATCATTCTTTCCGGTGGCAACTTGGATCTCGGAGTGCTCTGGGAATCATTCAGTCAGCAAAACTAAGGATCATTTAGGCTCTGCTGGAATTTGTTCTCTTTTGGTTCCTGGCAAACAAAGTATCTGAACAGAAACATGGACATGGAGTAAAATTGTCTGTAACTTGGGCACTGCTTCAATCTCATTATTTTTTTCTTTGTAACTTACAACATCGATCACAATTGTTTGCAATTAAGTTTCAAAATTATCCGTTTGTCATCGTGTCAGAAATTATATCTGAATATGTCGACAAATAAAATAAATCCTTTTTTCCTGAGTTTTACTCAAACTCAAAACTTTTTTTTTCCTACACGAAGCCGAAGTTAATTGCTGTTTAACAATTGGTATCAAAACAAAGAGTAAAATGCAATAAAACAAAAAAGTTGTTTGATTATTTTATTACAAATCTAAATCGGAGGAGATATATGATATTGGAAAAAAAAAGAGAGTAAATACTAAATTGTGTATCTTAGTCATAAATTAGTTATCCATGTGCGTTGATTTTTTAATACAAAATTAATACCATAAATTTATGTTCAGCATGAGAATACGAGTTTGAGATTTACATGCATAGACTCGTTGTATACATTTTACAAGTTTTACTTGGACAAAATTTTAATTATTTTCAAATTCACTTAGATTTGATAACGTGTATGCGTCTTTTCATAATTCAAAGATTTAAGTTATGTTCAGTAAAATACCATAAATTAATCATTATAGATAAATCTAAATTACATAAATTAATACATGCAATGAGTCTGTGTAGGTTATATTAGATAAGATTCAGTTTCAATGTAACTATAAAACTCTCTCCTACATAAATTATTGTATCATACGTCAAACTACATAGGAAAAATTGGATTAAAGACTCGTTTTCCGAGTGGTAATACAATTCCTTTTTGTCTCAATAATTAATATTCAACAGTAATAATTACTTAAACTAATGAAAATATTATAATCCGAGTGACACTTGAAATCTTCCTGAAATCGGAATTTGACTATGGTTATGCATACACGCGTATATATATGTGCACTTGATCTGCCTCCTCGCCTTAATTTGTCTTCAGACTTGTGTTTGTCGTGAGAGAGAGAGAGAGAGGAGAGAGAGAGAGGAGAGAGAGAGAGAGAGAGCAACAGCAGCAGCTGCAGCATGACGCCGTCGGCACATATTCGCAGGAGACGCGTGCAGGAACTTGTGAGCCGGTGCAACGAGTTCCACCAGAATTGCCATGGAAGGGAGTGCAACGGCGTCGGCAGCCGGAACTGCTGCGCTTCGACGTCGACGTCGACGAAGGGCAGGTCCTCGAAGAACACCTTCTTCTGCTTGGATTGCGGCGGAAGACCGCTGTGCCTGAACTGTAATAAGGTCGACCATACGGACCACGATACTGTTCAGGTACGTATTCAAGCAGTATGTTAATTAAATTGGCTTTAAGAATTCTATGGAACTACATATTGGCATACAATACTACATGCATGAGAATTCAAGTTTGATATTTCCACAGACTCATCGCATATATATTGCAGGTTTTACTTGGATAAAAAAGTTCAATTATTTTCAACTTCACTTAGATTTGATAACATGCATGCGTCGTTTAATTCGATGTCATAATCCAAAGATCTAACTCAACGTGCAATATACTAATTGCAGGCATTTTACACCACGCACAAGAAGGCCATTGCTGCTGTTGGCCCCATTAACAAGTACTTGGACTCGTCAAGAATACAAAAATTGAGGAACAATAGCAAACCAGTCATCTTGATTTTGAGTCGCCAAATGATCAGTGATCAGAAGGGAAAGAACAACAACACTAATAACAACAACAACAATAATAATAATAAAGTCTGCAAGACTTGCATGTTCAAGTTTGTGATGCATGATCCAACGGAGGATTTTGATTTTTGTTCCATCCAGTGCTTGGTAATTTCTTTCTCTTACAATTCAAAGATTTGAACATCTTTGAATAACTATTTCTCATAGTTTTTTTTTCTTGTTTCATTACTGACAGATGATGGAGAGAGGTGATAATGCTCGGATGATTTCAGATGGCAAAAAGGCTCCACTCCAACGTTCAGGATCATCAAGGAGGAAACAAGCAAATCCCCAACGAGCACCCTTCTTTTAATTAGCAAAAGGAAAAGTATAAATGAATATGTATGGCAAAAAGAAAAAAAAGGTCAATGATTCATCATCGAATCAAGGATCAATTTAATTAATGATGAGTCTTGATCTAAAAAGTAATTCAATTTCTTTTCTTTTTTTCTTTTCTTTTCCCATGATATGCCATCTTTTATTTTATTGTGCTCAATTAGTTCGAGGGAAGCAATTTTTTTTTTGCCAATAGTGCAATTTTTAAATTTTGAGATATCATTTTAATTCAATTTGCTAATGAATCGAATCAAACCAGGTTTGATCCATTGAATTGAGTGAAAAAACTTTTCATTTTCCATTTTTATCAGAAGTAAAATTATTATTTTATATTTTCCCCTTTTCTTTCTTGAATACATCCTTTTAGAAAAAAAAATACTTTTGCTTGAATTTGTTTATGTGAAACTAACATGAACTTGAACTTCTATGATAATGTAACTTCAAAATTTTTTTATGACGCATCATGTTGTGTCAATTATGATTCACCATGCCTAGAGAAATAATAGAGCTATTAAACCACTAATGGAGAAGTATTTAATCATGTAATTTAAATCATAATAAAGGAAACAGACTCCAAACTGCAATATTTAATAACACAAAATTTCAAGACGCACAGCGTGAGAAGCAATCAGTCAATATACATAAACTACAAACCATATCTCTCTCTCTCTCTCTCTCTATATATATATATATATATATATATATATATTAAATATTAGTGTGCATACAAAAGTTGTATATACACCGTGCATGCACACACTATGGGTCTTTGGATCAGTATCATTTTAATCCGAGAGAGAGACATATTAGCGTGCATACACAAATTGTGTATGCACGATCCATGCACACACTATAGGCCTTTGGATTAGTATCACTTTCAATCTGACGGTCCAAAATACAGACAACTTGTATCATTGGATTAAAACTGGCAAAACACTTCTATTGAGAAGATGTATAAATTTGGAACAAGGACGTGGTGCAGTGGCTCACCCCTTGATTTGAGTATCAAGAAATTTTGAATTTGAATTTCATCAATAAAATTTATGTATCCTTTTATTTTTAGTATTTTCTTTCCTTGATCATGGGCCTCTCTTTATAACCTAAAAAAAAAGAAAATGTCTAAATCACATCTCAACATGTTCCAGTTAAAAATTTGGACAAATTGAAGATAAATCTCAACATCTCAACATATCTATTTAAAATTTGTTAGAATTGCCGATAAAAAAAACTTGAAGATAAATCAAGTTTAATGGATATTTTGTTACAGATAATTTGATTATTAATGCAATAGTTAATTCAATGGATATTGGACTTTTGTAGTTGGTTTTGTAATTATACAAACATATACATATTCTTTTTTGTTAATTACTATTTTTCTTGGGAAATAATAATTGAAAAGATAAATTAGAAATTTATGTTTTTTTTCTAATTTACTTGATTAAGAATTCTTTTGACATATTATTATTTTCTTACCTTTTTTATATTTCCAGGGAAATAAAATCCAAAATTATTAAAATATAAGTTTTATTTTTAATTTGCTTGTGTTATATGTCTAATAATGAAAATACATATTATTCGATTAGTCATTTTATGAAAGATATATTTTATTTTCAACTTTTGATTTATTTTATTTTACTTGAATTCAAACTCTTTTAAAATAATAATTAAAAGTATAATTAAAAGCAATAATAAATTGATTCAAAAATATCTAATTGATAATTAAAATAATAATTATTTAGATAAAATCTGTTACTGGTATTAATATGTGTCAATTTATTTAATTTATCAAGCTAAGGACCCTTTTAAATTAATTATTATATATTCATTCATTTATTTACTCTTCAAATATAATAACTTTATTTAGAGAAAAAAAATAATTTCAATGGCAAGGGACTGATTTATTTTATATATAGATAGATCTTTAGAATTATTATTTTCCTGAAAAAAAATAATGTTTCAAGAATTATTTTAAAAATATATTTTTTTTTCAACTTGGATCCGCATCCATCCAAAACTATTCCGTATATATTACACAAAAGCGCCCTCGAGTAAGTCCATCAAACGAACGCGAGAGTTCAAAGTTTTGGGAAGCATTTTGTCGAGCAGATGGTGAGCAAGCAGCAAAAGCTCGCGCGCAAGCGCTTCAAGGAGGCGAATCCCCACCTCTTTCCCCCTCCGCCGCCGTCGACGTCGGAATCCTCTAACAGCAAGAAGAAGATGAAGAAGAAGTTGAAGGAGAAAGCGATGGCCCTCAAGGTCAAATCCAAGCTCGCGAAGAAGAAGAAGGAGGGCAAGGGCGGCGGCGGCGGCGGCGGCGGCTCATCGTCTTCGTCTGCCAGAAAGCATCCTCTGAGAGTTCCCGGGATGCGCCCTGGGGAGAGCTGCTTCATATGCAAGTCCTCCGACCACGTCGCCAAGCTCTGTCCCGAGAAGGCCCAGTGGGATAACAACAAGGTCCGGTGTTTCTCATGCCACCCCCCGTTGCTTCACTACCTTTGGACCTTCCGATGCTCAAAATATGACTTTTATTGCTTGTTTCTTCAGCTGCATGTTAAAAGATATGATGGAGATGTTCCGGATTAAGGATGGACATTGAAAAAATCTCTGTTGTTTGAAAATATTTATTCAGTAATTTCTTTGGGAGATAATGTTTTTATTTTTTTGGTTGAGCTTTAAAAGATCCAATCTTGACTGCAAAGTGCAGAATTATGTAGAATTACATTACAACATGTTAATTCCCCTTGATAGAAAACTTGTCCTTAATGAAGAACGCTTTATTTAGGTTTTCTAGACTTATTGTCTTTGCTTATTTCGACAGGTTAGTTCTAAATCATTAAGCATGTTCTTTCGTTTACCTTGCTTCTTAGATTTCTATTGGCGAAGTTTTTGTATCATTTCAAACCAGCAGAAATATGATGTATCACTTTTCCTCGTTCATGAGAAGTTGTGGTTTCTTTTTTGGCAGCTTGTATTCCTATTTACTTTTGTCTTCTCAGTTCTCATAATATTCTGTAACATACATTCCACATGCTCTTTCCAGACATGTTTATTTTGTCGACAACGTGGTCATAGTCTTAAAAATTGCCCAGAGAAAGGTGATGGGAAAAAGTTCTGTTATAACTGTGGCGAACATGGACATGCTCTTTCCAAGTGCCCGAAACCTCTAGAAGATGGTGACTATCTTATCATATCTTAGCATTTTTCCTGTTATTATCTTTGAAGTTTTACTTCTGTTGTTAGGTTTTGTATGGGTACCTATTGATTTTGCATATCATGCATTCTTTCATGATGTCAAAGTGATAGTTCATGTGCAATCGAAGAAAAAGTGATAGTTCATGTCAATGGCAAGCACAATTTATTTGACTCTAATGTGAATCTACTCTTTGTTTTTGTCTGCTACTAGATATTATTCTAAGGTTGATGACTGTTGCCACATCCGTGCATTGGTTGGATCTAATATTATCCCAATATATTTTTCAAAATGGATGTGATATTTTTCCAACAGTTTTCGGGTTTAATTCCACATGTCTACATATTTTATTGTGGGATCTGGGTCTTGGGCTTCAAGTCTCCCCACCCTCTGGATTTGGAATTTTGCTTTACTGTTTGTCTACCTCCTGTTACTCTCTGCATTCATAAATTTTGAGTCCAAATAACTAAAGATTTCATGTCATGCTAACTCGTTGTTCATATATGTTACACTAACAATTTGGTCACATGCAGGTGGGTCAAAATTTGCTGATTGCTTTATTTGTAAGGAACAAGGTCATTTGAGCAAGAATTGCCCTAAAAACAAGAATGGAGTCTATCCTAAGGTATGTAAGGATCTTTATAGCATGCTTTATCCAGTAATCCAATTTTGTTGTGCTTTGCCATATAGTAATATGATTAATTCACATGGACATGTTATCATAAAAATAACATAGAGGCTCCATTGCGCTTCTGTTGAAATAATTTATATTAGCATGTTATTGATAATGTGTATTATAACTTGTTAAGCTTCGTTTAATTTGCAGTCGATTTTATTGCTATGAGTTGATACATTCATGCATTCTGGGCTTGTTCGTTGCTTTCTATTTTGTTAAGAGTAGTTCCTTTAAATCATTACCACTTGATGAACATTACATGTGTTTTAAAGCTTTTTATATTCAGGGTGGTTCATGTAAAGTATGTGGCGAAGTAACTCATTTAGCCAAGCATTGCCCAAACAAAGGCAACCAAAGTTTTGCCTCTTCCACTGCACAGCAAAACACAAGTAAGATTGATTTCAAATTCTGATTTAGATGTTATACTAATTTTGGACTCGTTCTTGGCTTTCTTTGTAATTAGGTCCATATCTAGTTGTTGCAAGTTTTACTCCACGAACATTTCCATTTTTAACTAACCCTTTTCATCAAAAATGTACCCTTAAAAACTGCAATTCTCTGTGAAAATAGAACTTAGAGCAGCAGACTGAAGTTTTTTTCAAGAGAATGGGGTTATTCATAGTGTTACTGGGCTCAATAATTTTCTTGGAAACTACTGGACTCTGTACCTTTTGTGCTATTTTTTTGGGGTGGCGAGTTTTTCCCGCTAATACCTATGAAAGCTACAATTCGTATTCTAGATCAATGCTTCCGACTATCTTGTTCTTCATGCGTTAAGAGTTGGATTAATATATTAATATCATGCGCGAATGGGCTTGTTTGTTGGTTGATCACCCCTAAGATCTTTTCCCTCGATGAACTTTTTGAAACACAGTATTGTGCTCCTTGGACAATGTAAGATAAATAAAGGTAAGGAAGCCTCCTGCAGGGGCAAAAGGTATTCCCTATGCACAAGGTGATTATGGCCAACCACACAACTTTTTAAAGTTAAACAAAGCTATTCTCTGTATATGCATTGAGGTCAATGACCATGCAACATGCTTTTGTGTTGTATATTTGTATATATGCAAATGCACATCTGAACCATTGGGCATGGTGAAGTTTAAATACTACGTCAAAATCTAAAGGCTCAAATGTGTGAATCGTATATACAACACAGCATGTGTATTGTCAAGGTGATTTTCACCATCTATCCAAAGTTTTTCATTTGTCAGAGCATTTTGAATAATGTAATGGGATTCAGGCATGAAGCTTGATACTTTATTTTGGTGTTCTCAAGACAAAGCCTTGTGTGATTTTAGGTCAATGCAATTAAGAATTTAGGGATCAACCAATGTGAAACCACATTGAAGGGTGACGAATCTCATGCATACTGTATAAATTTCGTAGCATATGGGCGTTGGTTAGGACCTATATCCTTGGAAGTAATCACATTGTCTAGTTTATATTATATTTTGTGACAAACTGCCTAACCCCGATGTGGCCTATGTGCTTGAAATTTGTTTTTATGTTGCAACTATGATTTTTTATTTTTTGGTAGATTTTGGATGCTTATTTGTGGAATTGGTAAATGTTTAGAGTTAAAAATGTATGTACTGAAAATGAGCAAATTGACATATGGTCTTCGTGACATTGATTATGTTTCATGGCGATATTTCATTTGAATTGTCTCATATATTATATTCCGGGGCAACTTTATGGATGGTTTGGTGAGCAAGTCTTGATTCCACCTCAACTTATTTCAGGGGTCAGACTGGATCAAAGCGACGAAGAATTGTTGCCAAATACACTTCGCAGTGGAGATGACCTTGATGATGATTTTGGTGGTGAGGATGTTATAAAAGGAAAGGCGGATGGCGCTTCTAAATCTAGCATGGTAACTGACTCTGGAGTGGGCAAAGTTGAAAAAAGCACCCAAGGAAAACCGAAAAAGAAGCAAGGCCCAAAGGTCGTAAACTTTGTTGGTTGATGTTTCACTTTTTGAGCCAAATCCATGAGAGAGTTTTATGAAAGAGTTTATATGTAAGTTTACCTCTGCTGAACTTCAAGAGGTTACAAAAGATTTTGTGATCTATGCCTCCTGAACTATATCATCTATCATTTTTTTGGTCAAGGAATATCATCCATCAATTTTGTTTTGTCAACAGACGATTTTCATAGTTATCAAACATAACAATGGATCAATGCAGTAAGGAAATGAGAACGTTTTTTTTTTCTTGTGTCCAGAATTATCACTAAATTTGTGTGATCTATGTTTTCGGAAAGGTTTGGATGCCTATGTGTTTGGTACATTCTATATTTAGATTAATTCCAAGGGTTCTTGATGGCATGTTATATTCTTATTTTTGGTTGGAGTTTATAGTAATGGATTTAGGAATAGTATATTCCGGAGACCTTAAGATTTTCTTCAAATGTGAAAATCATATTCCATGTGGCAATGACTCATTCCTGCAAATCTTTACTCAAAACTCTCCTCCAAATCTATATTTTAATGGCTCAATATAGATTAATCTTTATTCTATATTTTAATGACTCGATATTCTCCTCCAAATCTTGCATCTTTACTCATATTTATTGTCTTATACATCAATTTAACATTTTAAGAAAATGCATGTTAACCTTTTGGAAAGTTTTCAAAAAAAATTCTTAAATGCTTACCTTCTTTTATTTTTTGGCGAGTTTATGCTAAAATTTATATATCTTTATGATATATGTTCTCTTGCATATTACATTTTTTATTTCATGATTAAAGACCATACATAATAGTTGCAACTTTTATTTAATTTGTTGGCAGATATATATGAGAATTTGATGTTTTTCCATCTTTCTTCACTTGTTGACATTTTGATAAGCTTATTTATTGATTTCCTTAACATAATGGCGTTGAAGTTGTATCATCATGAATTCAATGTCAAAGGAGACTACCAATTTCCATGAGACTAATATTATTTCTTATAACCATATAGATACACACTAAAAAAAATCTAAATTAAGTGGTGCTCATACATTAAGGAGGAACATTAGATATATAATTATTAGAAGAATAATAGGATATTGATTTGGGGTGCACAAAAAGTTCTCGTATGGATCAAAAGGCATCATTTTTTTGTGATATGTTATCAATTATTGACAAATTAAGTGATACTAGAAATGCTTATGTAGATGGTTGCTATGTTTTTTAAGAATAGATAAATTCAGGGAGACAATAAGTAGGCATTTCAAAAACATTTTAAATGCACTTTTGCGTTTATCATAATTCATACAATTATATTGAAAAAGCTTGAACCAATACTAAGAGAAAAGTGATGAACTATGAAAATGATTTAATATAAATAATATCTATTTGTATTATTTAAAAGATATTTGGCTTAGCTTATAAGTAGTCTGAACTATATATTTATAAGTTGTCGGGGTAAAATTGAAAAAAATAAGCAAGTTTCCTCATATTGTTGACTTATTCTTTTAATAATTATATTACTCTTTTATCTATATTCTTTTAATATTATTATCATATAATATTTTTTTCTTTCACTTTTTCTCTTCATCTTAACTTTCCTCCTTTCATTTTTTTATAAAATATAAATAACTTAACATTTTTAAATACAAAAAGTTTTTTTAATAATTTTATAAATTATAAATGTAATACTAAATTAAAACATCACGATTAGTTTATTTGAATTCTCTAATATAATTAGTCTAAATTAACTTTAAGGCATCTTAGTCAATATTTATTTTAGTAAACATTGCAACTACTTGTTGACATTATCATCACTATTATTCAAACATGTAATTACTTATATTTTAAAATAATTTTAAACACTTAAATTACTTATCAATATTAGTGCTTATCATATATTTTTTTATCAACTTAGCCAAATAAGCGCCTATTATTGGGGCATTAGATGAGACATATATTGAGGTCAATGTCCACGATATTGACAAGGCTAAATATCGTAATAGAAAAAAAAAGTATTGCAACTAATATTTTAGGAGTGTGTTCCTAAAATTTGAAAATTATTTATACACTACCAGGTTGGTAAGGTTCGATTGCAAATTCTAATGTACTTGGAGATGTTAAGTACCTCAAGGTAAAGCATCTTAAGATAAAGGAATTTTTTTATTTCTTTTAATTTTAAATTAAAAAATTGATAATTATTATTTCATTTATATTATTATTATCTTTGTGATCCTAGATATCCAAGTGGAGAAAGATTTCTAACACCATATCGGGGTCAATGCTATTCATTTAAATAATTGGAGCACACAACGACAAATTACTCAAGAGTTTTTCTTTTTTAATTTCAAACATTTTGGAATGTGCTTAAGGGATGATTTGGGTTTCTTCAAGGGAGATGTGCAATTCTTAGATCAAATTCATTTTACCTAGTGAAGATACAACGTAAAAACATTATTGAATGCACATTACTTCATAATAATATAAATAGGAAATGTCTATTGACCCCATGAAGCAAGAACAAGAAAGAAATAATTTAATACTAAATTATCAAGAGGGTAATCATACACTACAAGAAAACAAGCAATTAGCGAGCAAAAAAACACTCGCCATTTGCTCGCTAATTGCTCGCTAAAATCATTACCGAGCAAACAACGACCGTTTTTCGACTAAATATTTGCTCGCTGAATTTTACTCGTTATTAGCGAGCAAATTTATTACTCGCTAACTACTCGGTATTTTATCGTTAATTACTCGCTAAGTACTCGTAATATGGCCGCTAATATAATTTTAAATAAAAAAAATCTATCGTGTGATTGCTCGCTATTTGCTCGTTAATTGGCAGCTATTTGCTAGCTAAT